>SNQJ01S0013198.1:153604-166390 GCA_010110895.2 Picea sitchensis | reverse complement strand
CTTCATTAATCTTGTAATAAGAAGGGAGTAAGAAATTTCATTGATTCATAAAAATCTATTGGGATAAAAATTAAAAAGGGGGAATTAATTGTTTTATTATATTATGATAATTTAAAAATTATTAATTAAAAAGGGAAAGGGAAAAAGTTAATTTCTACACCTGCCAAATTGAGTTCTAAATGAAAAAGGGAAAAAGGGAAAATCTAAAATAATTAGGAAACTAGGAAAAATTGGAAACCTTAAAAGAAGGGGAACACTAGGAAAAAGCAGTTAGTCCAACTTAGTAAAGTATCTACCATTTAATAACTTTCTAATTTAAAACTGAACTAACAAATTAATAAAGGGGAAAGTCATTAAAACCTGTAAGGGAATTTGGGGACACCTATGAGCGATTCTAGGAGTGACTCTACGTGGGTGAGGGAAATAAGGGTAATTAATTAATTAAAGAAATTAGTTTTTGGTGGAATGAAGGGGATGGATGACACATATACGAGGAGGATTATTATGAATTAAATTAATGAACAGTAAATTAAAAGGGGTTTTGGGGAAAGTTTTTGACTTCGAAAATCTATATAATGGAGGGAGGAGGAGGATGAAGGATCTCTTTTGTTTGCGTAACGTTATGCTGCAGAAATCTCTAGTTGACTAGCTTATCTTGTGGGAGTTGGGATACCCAACTCAGTGAGGAGTGGTAGCTCGGCCTTGCGAGGTGAGTTGGGAGCTAGTTGATTCTCTGGTTAGTATGTGTGGCCCCCATGTGGCTCGGGGGGCTAAGGGGGGCTGGGAGGTACCAGTGAAGTCTCGTCAGTCGGTCAGAAGGAGTTGCATGGAACCCACGAGACATCAACTCAAAGTGGGTGATCAGGCAACGATACGCTTCTTTATTTTTGCATGGTAGATTGTAGTAGGATTTATGCTTTGGATATGCATGTTTAATTGGGTAAGTAAATTGATTGTTGTAGCATTCTAGTTGATGACTGAATTTTTTCCATAACCTATTCGATGATTGATTGACTCCCATGGCCTTCATTTCCCTATATGTATTGACCATCATGTGGTTGATTAATTGTGATGATTGCGGTATATTTTTCCTTCATCCCTAGCTCACCAATCCTCGCTTGAGAAATCGGCTAGGAGCCTGATTTATGGTTGTCGCTTCGTCATTAATAGACCTATGGATCTCAATGCCCTACTTTTTTGTGCAAGGATGATGATAGAAGGATGTTCCTTTCATTCGTCTACCTCTGATGTTTGTCCTTGGTCGAAGGTTCGCCTTGCACCTTGATGTGATTATTTAACTCTGCAAATTTGATTGTTGGCGAAAATTTTCTTCAACCTCGACATGTGTATATCTCATCATTATCTCCTTTTTACCCCATTTTTATATCTTGATGGATCAAATTCTAACCCTGTGTTTTTATTCTTGGATAAATTATAACTCTGTGTTCTGTATTGAAGGATAAATTCTAATCCTGCGTTTTTATTCTTGGATAAATCATCACTGTTTGTTTTGTACTGAAGGATAAATTCTAACCCTACGTTTTTATTCTTAGACAAATTATAACTCTTTGTTTTGTATTGGAGGATAAATTTTAACCCTACATTTTTATTCTTGCATAATTTATAAATCTACGCTGGGTGTTGATGGATAATTTTTAACCCTGTGTGGTTTTGATGGCCATTCATTGCGCCCCTTTTTCCTTTCTCTGCGCCTTAAATTGAAGAAAACGATGTGAGTCTGCAATGTCCATTTGATTGACATCCTGTGCGCAGGAATTAACCCATATTGTTATAACCTACTGCCTTGAAACCTCACTCCTTGTGGCAACTAGCAGCTAGACTCCAGCTTCCTGAGTGTTTGAATGCCTTTTCCTTTGCTGCATCTAGGTGACGGTTGTTCTTTCTTGACTTCTGCGACCAACAAATTCTTTTATGGACTCTAGGACTGTGAATTTTGTTTTAGAACAGGAACCAAATCCTCAACATGTGACCATCTCCTAAAGAATCTTGTGTAGACTCGTTGGTGTAAAATCTGTCGATGAAGACAATCTTCTCCAGGTGCCTTTGCTTCTCTGTTTACCGTTTGCGTGGATTGAATTTCTGGACAATGTTCTTTCTTTGCAAAACATTTTGAATTCATTTAGTGATTAATATCTGGTACAATTCAATCTGTCACACAGCTTGTGTTCTTCCTGAGTTAAGTGCGTTCCAATTGCTAGTTATTTAGCCAAGCGATTTTGTATGCATTCCTAGGTTGATTGCATTGATTCTCTGGTTGTAAGTTGTACCCACGTCTTGTTGTAGTACCAATTCCTTATGTCCGGTAAATCCAATTACCCACACAATGATTTTCTTAGTAATTGGGGACAACAAGGAGAATTCTTGACATATATCTGTACATCAATTCTGCTCGTTAAAGTTGATTGTGTCGCTACCTTGAGGACCATGTTTTAGACCATGTTTTGCCTAGGATTTGATGACTGCATTTTTCTAGTCATTCACCCCCAAATAGCCTTTAATTGTGGACTATGTTTGCAGTTGAATGGCCACGAGTTGCCTAAATTGTTGACTGCACCTTTAACCTATAATGACCTCAGTTCTAGACAAACAACTAAATGCTTCATCGTTTATGCCCTAATTTTTTACCTTTACCTATCAGTGAATCTTATTAAAGGCGTATGGTAGTAAACCTAATTCGGTGCATGGCCTTAGTCTCTTGTTGAATGTATACGGATTTATGGCATTTACACTTCTTAGCTAATTCCCTTAATGTTTGTAGATAGTTGTCATTTTGGTACAGTGAGTAAAGATAGACACATGTGGTAATTTATTGAGTTACTAAATGATTCATTGTTTCTTTCTGCCTTGATGTAGTTAATGTTGTTAATGCTATATTAATTGTTAGGTTAATTGTCATGTTAAATGCCTTTTTGTTTGCTATATTAATTGTTATTATGATAGCATTCTACCTTAAGATTGTTACTGTTGTTATTAAGTTAATGGCTAGTTGGATGGAGATTTTGGATTAATATAGAATTGACCATTTAGGTTGTGTTAATGATTAAAATTTGATTGGTGAAGTAAAGACTGGATTGCAAATTTTAGACTTTCTAAATTGAATTATAATTGAGGTTATATGGAATTTATAATTATATTTTTAGTATTGATTAATTAGATTTTCAAGATTGATTGTATTAACGTTTATTTAGTGGGTGCATTATTGACTAATTGTAAATTGACGTGCCCCATTTAGAATGGAACCCATGTTAAAATAGATTGTAATCATGGACCAGTTAGACTGGGTGATTGGTTGGGTTGGGGATGATGTCCTATATGGGCTGGCGTCGCCCCTTGTCTTTGTCCTCTTGTGTCTCGTCGGCCTTATGTGTGGGGTGTAGGTATAGTCTCCCAGTTAGTATTTGGATCCTAGCATGTCGAAGGTTTCTAGAGTCCTTGGTCTGGATAGGTTATGTTTGCGCCAAGGCTATTGAGGCACCTATCATCTGGGAACGGCATGATTCCTTATGCAAGGATCATGGTGCACCCTGTGGGATAGAGGTGAACAAGATCTTGGCCATATTTGGTGCATTATGTGTGAGTGTTGTCAGGCGTTGCAAGTTTCTTTGGCGCATGGGTTGAATGCCTTCAGGAGTTTGGTTCATGTGCCTTGAGGTTCTCATCTTGTTTTTCTAGTCCATTGTGTCAGGATGGGGATGTTGTCCCTTAGCTTGTAGGTGTGGTCATGTTTGTGTCGGGTGGGTAGTCGTTCCTCCTTGTTATTTTGTGCATGTTTTGCCCAGTTTCCCTTGTTCCTGTGAGTGGTGTCATAGTTTCTTGTTTCCTGGGTTGTGTGTGTTTGTTTGTCATCTATGTTGTGGTCATCTGTTGTCATCGTTGCCTTCTTGCCTCTTAATTCTTAAAACAAAAACAAACAAAAAAAAATTGTTCTGCCCGTGGCCATAACAAAGGGGTTGTTACACACTACATCATGCAACCATAGAGTATAATATTTAGAGTGAACTCCAAGTTTGTAATACATTATTAGAAATGTGTAAATTAATTATAATTTTAAAATTGAATATGAAGAAAGCATGTCAGGATGCAAAGATCGATAACTATGTTGCGAGTTAACGCAACTACAAAATATTCGTAGAAGTCGGGTTAGGATGAAATGTCAAGAAGGATAAACTAGTGCAAAATTTACAACCATGTACTTGTCTATTCACCTTCGCGTGTTCAAGAAATTTTTGTTTCAGAGGAGTAGTAGAGAACTAAGAATACATCTCATCCTGAGTGTTTTATTTGCAACTAGATAACACAAGAAAAAATTATTTGCAAAAAATTGACTTCGATGTCATAATCATTTCAAGAAATTTCATTAAAAATTTCCTTTTACTATAAGAGTTAAATGGATCGTTAAGTGGCCCACAGGGGTGTAGACTGAATGGCAAGTGCTTTGTAAATGGAAGGAAATATGTAAAAAGAGGTCTCAAGGTCGATTCTCACCCCGATTTATCTGGAGGGCGTGCTTGCAAGTGGTGTGATTCCTCCCTAGGGGTTATAAGGAATCCGGCAGGATTCGACCTTGTGTTACACAAGTACAATATTGTCGTTGTTACCGATTCCCCTAGTTACAAAAAAAAAAAAAAAGGATCGCTAAGTGAATTGGGACGACCTCAAACTGGTTGACATCTTGTAACGTAAAAATCGATTTTGAGATTATGGTACCAAATCCCGATAAAAGTTAACTGGTGGAAATTGTTTAACAACTCCTTTAGAAAAATATCCCAATCCCCTTTCCTTCCTGGTCTAGACCTACCACAAGAGTATTCAAAAAAAAAAATTGTTCTTACTTAACTGTAAATAGTATCGTTGGAAAAATTCCTGAATTATGGTGAATACTAAACAACGCCTTGGGCTAACGATTTTGCAGGAAGAAAGAACAATTAAAAACTAGCTAAGTAGTACAAGAAGAAGGATGCTGTCAACAACCACGATTTCCTTCTTATGTCGTACAGAAAATATAACAATTGACCTTTCACACTAATCCTTAAAGAGATGAGGGTTAAGCTATATTATTACAGTTTCTAAGAACTAGGATATAAATGCGAAGGGATAAGTCAAGTCCAATGATGGGCACAAAATTCAACCTTAGAAGAGTATATTCTTATTAATGCAACACATCGTAGTTTTCTTTTTCAATGGGTAATCAAACTCGGATATAGTTGTTACTAAATTGTAAGTAATTTCATAAAAGAATAACACTAACAGGAAGGATACCAAATAAAGAAATTTTGAATTTATGTATCAAATCCTTTAATTCTACCAAGGCAATGCTTCACAAATTTAGAAATCCATTGTCGATTTCCTTCAACTACATTTCAGATAATTAATTTAAGTTTCATCGGATTCTCAACAATTTACAAATGGCATTCGATTTATGTAAATCAACTCAACGAAAATTTATTTTCTAAATCAACATGACAGAAATAAGAACCACATTTGTTTCTCACTAACATTTAATCTTGGATAAATGCCAACGAAATTTTTAATAATAAAATTTCGATTAAGATGATATAAACCAAATATCAATAATAATATAATTTATAAATTTCAGTCGGCATGCATAATTCATTCAATTCCTAATTGACAATAACAATTTTTAAAAAGAATAATAAAAGCTATTCTTTAATATTCATTATACAGAAAATTCCAATCCACATGGAAATTCCACTAACAAAACCTTAGGTTCCTTGCACTGTTAATAAAAAAGTTTATCCTGGTCTATAATCGGAAAGACTGAATTCATTACAATAAAAATTTCTTCTAAATAACACAATAACAATTGCTAAGTACCATAACCAAGAAGAATTAATTGATGATACTATTCAACTTGAAGCAACTTGCGCATGTCCTCCTTGCTTCCTCATTCTAATCCAAGACTTACCCAGTACCTGCCAGCCAATGCTAGGGGTACTCTTCTTCCCCCTTAGCCCCTCACACCGCAAAGGGGCCACACACAAGAAACCAAAAATTGTAGCTCCAAGCTTGCCTCGCAAGGAAGAGCTTCCACTCTTTCTCCAAGCTTTCCTTGCAAGGAAGAGATTCCACTCTTTCTCCAAGCTTGGTATCCCAACTCTCACAAATAAAACATAGTCTACAATAATTTTGGAAGCATAACCTTACCAAGAATAAGAGAGCTCCATTTTCCTTCTACACCATTTGTTTTATAGAAATTCTTTCACTTACACATGTCCTCATGCACAATTAATTAACTTTTTACATTAAATTAATTATGATTATTGACCCACACACTTATCACACTCTCCCCAAGTTGCACAAGTAATTTTTATTTTTGTTTTATTTTAAAAATCAATTTCCCTCACATTCCCCAATGTGTTCCTATTTTCGCTCTTAGTTGTCCCTTTGTTTCTCATATTCTCATTTAATGAGTGACTCCTAACTAGATATTAGTTAGACTTGGAATAGGAGTCTTCTTATAATTAGACTAGTGGTATCTTGACTCTAGATACTATTCTATGTGTACACCTATTCTCTCATATTTTATTTCTTTCTATTTTAAAAATCATTTTTTATTATTTTCATGCACACATGTGCAATTTATCAAATATTTAGATTTTATTCCCCTTTTTCCTAGAGTTTGATTATTCTCGAATCTTTTAACTTATTTCATAATTCATTTAGTCCATTAATTAAATTTAGACTTAGACTGTAACACCCTGTTTCCCCCAGTCTGTAAAAATAACTATATTGGCCAAGAGTTATGGAAAACTCCAAGATGTGAATGTATGATTTGACGGACCCTGTATAAAAGGGTCGACGAATGTAAATGAGGTGTGTATATATATGTTGCATGACTGCTGAGAGGGGGATGTGCTAAAAAAGAGGCCACGATGGCTGATGAAAGGTGGTAGAAGGCACCTGGAATGGTGGCATTAACTTCCACCAAACCAATACCGTGTTGGTCTTTACTCGCTCAAAGACTAAAGCTACTCTCTGGCCCTAGAATGAATTACTCGCCAGGATGGTAGGTGGGGAGGCTCCTCATGAGTTAATGAGGGGATGGGGGTGAATCGCCCATCCGTAGGATCCCTCAGACCTGACTACTGCGGGGGAATTTGCGCCACACGCAACTTTGCAGGACAAAGCAAGAAAGGAAGTGTGTGGAAGGGGCATGCAAAAGGGGAATCGCGGAAGGAGAACCAGAGGAACTCCAAAAAATACAGTGAGTCATGAGCAGAGGAGAAGGAGAGTAACCTTTGTCTTGGACTTCCGATGAGAGGGAAGTAAGATATTGAGTCTCAAAGCATCGTGGTCTAGCTCGGGGGTGGCTAGTGGTAAATCCTTTTGGAATCGTTGAGCCTACGGTTGGGTGGAAACGATCACCCCTCTCAGTAGTTGCATTACACCTGGTGGTTTTTATGATAAGTATTTATGTCTTGTATTCTAAATTGAATGTTCCTGAAATGCATGCTCATGGTTGTGCACTCATGAATGGTTTATGTATAGAAGTGTTCGCCTGGTGTGTTTGATCGAAAAAGGAAGATACATGCTTATACTTGTATGGCCATATNCCCATGTACTTGACCCAAACCATGCCCTGGGTTGTTTTCCCTGAAGGCACCTCCTTCCGAAAAGCTCCATCATATTCCAGAGCCGGAGTGTGTTCCTTGAAGGGACCACCATTTTTAAATAAACACTTAAGATTACCTCACTCCTGTCACAGAGTTCTTAGCTCGACGATTTAAGAAGGCTCTTCAGTCAGGTCACCCAGCCTGGTGATAATTACCCAAGAATCCGTTGAAGGATTCTATGGCCTAAGTTTGAAAACCTTGCACCAAAAAGAATGGTTCCCTTTGAGTTTGGTATTTCGACGTTTCGACACCCGGGATACCCAAGGGCAAGTGTCCTTGTCTTCACATGTCACGAAATCCCAATTCGCAAAACCCCAAAATGATATAGCATGGGTAGAGTTAGTATTTCGGCATTTCGACACCCGGGATACCCAAGGGCGAGTTATCGGGTATTCGCATGTCGCGAATTCTCGATTCGTGAAACCCCGAAAATATGTAGCGTGGTTTGAGTTTGGTATTTTGGCGTTTCGGCACTCGGGATACCTAAGGGCAAGTGTCATTTTCTTCACATGTCACGAAATCCTGATTCGTGAAACCCCGAAATGATATAGCATGGTTAGAGTTGGTATTTCGGCGTTTCGACACCCGGGATACCCAAGGGCGAGTTCCCTTGTATTCGCATGTCGCGAATTCCTTATTCGTGAAACCCCGAAAAGATGTATCATGGTTTGAGTTTGGTATTTCAGCGTTTCGACACCCGGGATACCCAAGGGAAAGTGTCCTTGTCTTAACATGTCATGAAATCCCGATTCGCGAAACCCCGAAATGATATAGCGTGGTTAGAGTTGGTATTTCAGAGTTTCAGCACCCGAGATACCCAAGGGTGAGTTCCCTTGTATTCGCATGTCGCGAATTCTCGATTTGCGAAACCTTGAAAATATGTAGCATGGTTTGAGATTGGTATTTCGATGTTTCGACACCCGGGATACCCAAGGGCGAGTTCCCTTGTATTCGCATGTCGTGAATTCCCAATTTGTGAAACCCTGAAATGATATAGCGTGGTTTCAATTTGGTATTTCGGCATTTCGGCACCCGAGATACCCAAGGGTGAGTTCCCTTGTATTCGCATGTCACGAATTCCCAATTCGCGAAACCTCAAAATGATATAGCGTGGCTTGAGTTTTGACGTTTCAGAGTTTTGGCTCATGGGACCCAAGTGCGAGACCTCTTGTATTCGCGTATCACGAAATCTCGACTTGCGAAACCCCAACATGAACTTAGTATTAGATATATAGATACATATATCGGCATTTCGGAGTTTTGTCTCCCGAGAAACCCAAGTGCGAGACCTCCTGTCTTCGCATATCACAAAATCCCGACTTGTGAAACCCTGAAATGAGATCAATAGATATATGGGTTTCGGTGTTGCGGCACCTGGGAAACTGAAGGGTAGGAACCTTCGTCTTCATACATCGCAAAATCTCGGTACGCAAAGTCCCGGTAGGTGAAATCCCAAAGGGGTTTGGGGTGAATAGAATTATGGGTTTCAGGGTTTGGGGACTCGAAGAACTCGACTCCCTCACATTTCAATCTCCTGATTTTTGAAGTCTCGAAATGCAAAAGGCACCTATTGGCTTAGCCCAGGGTCACAACCGACGGATACATGAGAGTAAATCCTACGTTTGGTGAGTAAGTTGTACATGATGGATCTTCAACAAAATAACCAATGAATTGGTGTGGTGAAGGTCCCGATTGGAAGACCTAGGCTACTCTAGAACCTCGTAGGAATTCGGGGATTCTGTTCCTCAGTAAAAAGGAGGAAAAGCCGAAAAATATTAGTTCCTGTAGTGGGTGTGTTACAAATTGGTATCAGAGCATGGTTACAACACTTGGCCTTCTTGGGCTCATGAATGGGTTGCGCAGAGACTCCATTCGGAGTACTACTAAAAAGAGTAACCCTCTATATTAACCCCCTTAATCACAAGTCGAGGTTAAGAATGAAAAATCCTATTGTGCATGTGCATGTGAAAAATATGAATTATGTACTAGTTATAAATGAATATAAACATTGACTAACAACCAACATTTTTCTTTTGCACACAAGCAGAAGATCAACCATGGGAAATTGCAGATGTATAGAATGGTGACTCACCATGAAGTGGGGGAGGGCTCCCACAATAGAGATGAAGATTCTGATGAAAGGTGGGTGGTAGGGACCCCTCCAGATCTAGCTGAGATTGTCAGGAGCCTCATGGTCGAATTAGAGAGCTGCAAGGATGACAATGAGAGGATGATAAAAGAGAAAGAGAAGCAAACAGAAATTAATGCAGTTTTACTGTAGAGCTTATCCGACATAGAAAGACAATTGCAACATGAACCTGAGGCACAAAAACATGGTCATGTCAGTGGCCACACTGAAAGGAGCACCTCGAGAAAGGTCCACCCCAGAGATAAGGGACAAGCGTCGGACAATTCGTCTGGAAAGGAAGCTGGCGACTCGGAGGGATCTTCTAGAAGAAGAACTAGTTCTCATTCCCGAAGAAAACAAAAGAAGCAGAAAATTTCCAAGAGTCATAATCTCAAAGATTTCAAGAAGGACAAACCACCCTCCTTCGACGGTGAAATAAAGAAAGGAGAAGAAGCGAAGGCCTAGCTTCTTGGACTAAAGAAGTATTTCAGAGTCCATGACTTCTCATAAAACTTGAAGGCCCGAGTAGCCACCTTCAACTTGAATGGAAAGGCTTCCATTTGTTGGGAAGACCTTAAGAATGTAAAATGGATTCATGAAGAAGACCTGTCTTGGGAACGGTTTGAGAAATACTTCAGGAAGAAGTATCTGTCGGAGAAATATTTCGACGAAAAGACTAAAGAATTCTATGAACTCAAGTTGGGGAAACTCACCATAGAGGAATATGTCACCAGATTCCTCGTGTTGCTGAGGTATGTACCCTACATAAAAGAAAAAAAGGCAAAGGTGCAACAATTCCTCAGTGGACTACCTAAGGACTACCAGAACAGGATTGAATTTGACGAACCAAAGACCCTAGAAGATATTATTTGAAAGGAAAGATATTGTTATGAATATCTTTGGCATCGGACATGACCTCGCGAAGGCTAGAAGCAGAAGAATAGTTCAGGATTCCAGAAAAGAGAGTTTAAATCCCCAATATTTAAGGACTATAAAAAGAACTCAAGGATGAGCTTCCCAACCGAATGTGTACACCAGAAGAACTTTCCCTCCTTGAGAGGAAATAAACTTCCTAGATCTTCCCCAGTAAAGACTGATAACCCAAAGAGAGAACCTTTGAAATGTTGGGGACGTGGAGAAGAACATATACTAAGGGACTTCCTTCACCGACAACAGAACAACTGAAGAATTTACAATGTTCAAGAAGCTACCACCGTCAATAACGTGGCTAGGAGTGTACCACAAATTTATGCAGCCTTGGATAGTAACCAAGTTGACCACCAAGCTTCAGTGGTGGAAATCGAAGGTATGATCACCAACCATCTAGTGTCTATTCTCATTGACCCTGGTTCAAATTTGAGTTATATAGCCCCTAAGGCTGTGGATAAATGTAAACTACAGCCACATAAAAATTCCAAGCCATGGTTGGTACAGTTAGCCACTGGCACCAAAAGAAGAGTAGTGGAGGTCATACCAGCCTGCCAATTAATTATGGGTGAATTCCCCACCCAAGCAACCCTTAACATATTACCCCTGGGATCATATGATCTGTTGATTGGTATGGACTGGCTAGCCATCATCAAATCCAAACTAGACTATTACCATAAAACCTTGGAATGTGTAAGTGAAGAAGGAAGAAAAATAACCCTTCAAGGAATCCAAAAACCTGTCTCGGTGAGACAAATGTCAGCTCTTCAAATGAGAAAGTATTGCAGAAAAGGATGTCCACTATATGCAATACAGATGTTGAAAGCAATTGAACGTGACAAACCAAGCCTCAAAGACCACCCCACATTGAGAGAATATAGTGATGTATTTCTGGAAGAGGTACCAGGTTTACCTCCGAGAAGGGACATCGACTTCTCAATAGAACTTGCACCAAGAGTGGTGCCAGTGTCTAGGACACCCTACAGGATGAGCACACCTGAGCTAGTTGAACTTAAATTACAACTGAAAGAAATGATGGGCAGAGGCTATATCCAGCCCAGCATGTCTCCATGGGGAGCACCAGTCCTGTTTGTGAAAAATAAAGATGGTACCCTCCGACTATGTATAGATTATAGATAACTCAATAAGGTAACCATAAAGAACAAGTACCCCTTACCCAGGATCGATGACTTGTTCAATCAATTGGGAGGTGCCTCTATATTCTCGAAGATTGACTTGAGATTTGGATACCATCAAGTCTGAATCAAGGGCGAAGAGATCCACAAAACTGCCTTCAGGACAAGATATGGTCACTACGAGTTTGTGGTAGTACCATTCGGATTGACCAATGCCCCTGCCACTTTTATGTGCTTGATGAATAATGTTCTCAACAAATTCTTAGACAAATTTGTGTTGGTTTTTATTGATGACATATTAATTTACTCCAAGCATAGAGAGGAACATGAGGAACACCTTAGGCTTGTGCTTCAATTGCTAAGAGAGCATCAGCTCTATGCCAATTAATTTAGCAAGTGTGACTTTTTCCAGAAGAAAATACATTACTTGGGCCATGTCCTATCTGAATAAGGGGTAGCAATAGACCCTAATAAGACAGGTCTATCATGGAATGGCCTACCCCGAAAGACATTTCGGATATCATATCCTTTATGGGCTTGGCAGGATACTATAGGATATTTATAAAAGGATTCTCCAAGATTAGGAGCCCAATAACTACCCTCCAGAAGAAGGGGACAAAATTCACGTGGACACAAAAATGTGAAGAAAGGTTTCAAACCCTAAAACATCTATTGACCCACCCACCCGTACTAAAGATCGCCGATTCTGAAGCTGATTTCCTCATGTGCACAGATGCCTGTAAGGAAGGGCTTGGAGGAGTCCTTATGCAGGGAGGAAGTGTGGTCTATGAATCCCAAAAATTGAATGAGCACGAAGTCAACTATGTGACCCATGATCTAGATCTGGCCGCCATAGTGCACGCCTTGAAAATGTGGAGGCATTACCTCCTGGGAAGAAAATTTGTACTTATGACAGACCATTGTGGATTGCGATATCTGT
>SNQJ01S0013198.1:120362-132693 GCA_010110895.2 Picea sitchensis | reverse complement strand
TCCTTATGAATTTTTACCTTGACTGATCATGATCATGATTGAAGCTTCTTTGTGGCTTGAACATGGATGGTCTTCTTGAATATGTATCTTCAATAGTTTTCTTAGATTCTGGTTGACCATGATTCCTTCCTTTGAGTACTTCTACATAACTCTTTCTATTTTCTTCACTCTTCTTTTTTAGCAACCTAGAGTGCTTCTCTTCATTCTCTATAATTGATGTGGATATTTCTGTCTCTTCAACGTTCTTGTTGAGCTTCACTATTTTACTTTTCAATGTGACAACTTCTTCTTCAAGCTTCTCAACCTCTTCTTCTTTCTTCATTGTCTAAGACTTCATGAGTTCTTCTATTCTTTTCGCTTCTTCAAGATGAATTTTTAATGTGATTATTTCTTCTTCAATTCCTTTATCTTCTTGACCAAAATCTACCTAAAGTTGGCTTAGATCGTTAGTTCTTTCCTTAAGATGATCTGTCAATATCTTCTCCCTCATTTCTGCTTTTTCCATCTGTGCTTCTATGTTGGCTTCCAAATACTACTTTTGTTATTCAATATTTTCTTCAATCTTTTTGGCTTCTTCTAGATGAGTTCTTAAGTTCTTGATGACCTATTGGGATTCTTCCAAAATGTGAACAGTTTCCTTTTGTTTTATCAATTCTTTCTTGAGTGACTTGTCTTCTTATCTTTGTTCATCTAAAGAACTAATCAATTCTTCTTCATAATTGTCTTCCTTTTTAATTAGTTTTTCTGTCTCATTTCCTTCATGCCATTCTATTTCAAGATGTCCACATTTTTCACAATTAAAGAAAAACAACATACCTCTGGTGATTATGTACTCTTCATCTTTTGAATCTGTTTGGCATGGTGAACATAATTCTTCTTGATCTATATCTGCATATTCTATAGCATTTTTTGAATTTGCGATGGGTAAAGAATATATTTCATGTAACTTATTCCAAATTTATTTGGTTGATGAACATTTACCAACCTTTTCTCTTACTGGATTAGGTAATCCTTCCTAGATGAAATCCATTGCTATTTTTTTATTCTTCTTCAATTCCTTCTTGGCTGCAGTATTTTCCCTTTTTGAACTATCATATCATGTAACAACTAATATCCAAATATAATGTCCTTGTTCCTGTAAAACTACTTTCATCCTTCTACTCCACATCTCATACTTTAAACCATTCTGACCATTAAACATTGGTACTCCATTCTCAGAATAATTCATGATCTCCTTCCAGTGGTTAAAATATTTCCTGAAAGAACCTCGTCTAATACCAATTGTTGGATTACTAAGAGGGGGGGTGAATCAGTAATAGATAAATTTAATCCTTTTTCACCATAAAATGCAAGTTTTATATCAATGTAGCATTATCATCCAATAGTTGCAGAGTAAATAAACAATGAACAAATGAGAAATCACATACATACACAATACACAAGTGTTTTACGTGGAAATCCAAAGAGGGAGAAAACCACAGAATATTTTTTCTTATATGTCTTCAAGAATTACATTCATTGGAAGCACCAACTTCCTTTGTTTTCCAACTGCAACTGGAAGAGGCCTCCAACCCCCTAGTTTTACAGACTACAACTTGAAGGAAGCTCCTACTCCACAATTCTCTGACTACAACAAGAAATAGGCTACAACCCCCTAGTTTCTCAGGCTACAACCTGAGGGAAGCTCCAACTCCCTAATTCTCTGTCTACAACTAGAAGGAGGCTACAACCCCCTATGTTCTCCAGCTACAACCAGAAGTTGGATACAACCACTTGTCCTTGTCTTGTCCAGCTGCCCTGACGTATAAATAGAATGATGGAACCATTGCCACACTATGAATGTGATATATACTGTTTTAAACCTATACCAATCAACCTGTAATCAACCTATAATGACCTGTACCAATAACCTATGCCAACATGTACCATACATCACCCTGTACCTCAACCTGTACCATAAAAAAATGCATCAACCATGCACCAAACATGTACAAATAACCTGTCACAATAACCTATCCAAATAGCATGTAATCAACTTGTACTATAAACAAGTGCATCATCCATGCACCAACCTGTACCATCAACGAGTGCATCAACCATGCACCAAATATATAGTAATCATGCATCAAATACACATAAACTATGACTCATCAAGATGTACCAACATCATCAACCATACACTTCATGTATGTGCCAAATCATCAACTACTTGTCTCAACCATGTACCCAACATGTACCTCAACCATATACCAAATACGTATACCAATATAACCATCAAAATTTCTCTAGAAATACATCATGTTATCCATAACCAAATTCCATAAACCCTTACATCAAAGCATGTGCCATAACCTCACTTTTATGTAGCCTCAAGGATGTACCATTCATAAGCCAATCATATATCAATACCACTAACAAGTGTCTCTCAAAATAAACCACAAGATATGCCAATAAATTAAACTAAGTACACTGACAATATACTTCAATAGATCTGCCTCAAAACCATTCTACAACAAGCCCTAAACTTCCAAGAGTGAATCCAACAGATTTACAAGGAAAATCCTCAACTAGATTCATAAGTTTAACACTACACATATGAAAACCATACCTTTCTCTTCTTGTAGCATTTTTCTACCATGATTTTTCTGCAATAGTTCTTCTACCGCACTTTTTCTATCACGGTTTGTCTATCGCACTTTTCCTGTCGTGATTTTCCTACTGCACTTATTATGCCACAGTTTTTTTGTCACACTTTTCTTGCCGTGATTTTCCTACCACACTTTTTCTGCCACACTTTTTATGTCGCACTTTTCTTGCTGTGATTTTCTTGCTGCACTTTTTCTACAACACTTTTCCTGCTGCACATTTTCTGTCACATTTTTCCTACCGCGATTTTTCTGCCACACTTTTTCTGCCACGCTTTTCTCTATCAATAATACCTTCCCAAATAACCTTTCACAAAATAGATATTCAATGGTATTCAATAGGTGATTAAATGAGAGACCTTTGCCTCTTATTTATAATTTAATGTAGCTTCTTCAAGGGGTTACCTTCTAACCATATTAACCCACTTTCCTTATTTTAGGGCTAACCCACTTCTAACCACTTGTCCACTTAGTAATTTGTCCACTAAATTTATTATTTAAATAATTTCTTGTGTATCCACTTTGACTTATAGTACACTCATCACTTCACTTTATTATTTAAATAATTTCTTCTTTGCAACCACTTTGACTACTTTGACCTTTTGGGGCTTCTAGATGACTCATGAGGGTTCTTCAACTTCACATGTCCATAACTCTCTAACCGTGAGGAGTTATGTGACATTCCACATACCACCAAAAATGGAATGACATGTAATATCCATATAGAATAGTCTTACCTTAAAATATATTAAAACTCATACCATTATACATGAAACAAAATTGGGTTGACATTAATAACAACCAAACCTTTGTGCTACCAGAATTCCCCCAAGCCTTTGTGCTACTAGAATTTGCTACCAGACTTTCTTCAAGGGTTGACATCAATGAAAACCAACCCAAATAATCAACAATACCAATATGCATGATATGAATGTAATGGATAGCGAACAAGAATTATGCAATGACACAACAAAGACTTGCATCCATGAAGCTCAATGGGCCTTAGTCCTAGGTTTTCGAAGAGAGGTAAGACCTAAAAAGGAGCTTGATATAGATCATTTGAAATGTATTCAGGATAGACTTACATAAATATGGATATGATATCCTTGGGAACTTCAGATATCAAGGAAACTATAATCCAAGGTAATCTGCTTCTCGATAAGGGGAATTCTATGGAGGGTCAAGGTCAAGGTTTTGGATAAGGATCAAGGGATTCCCCTACTATCATCTCAACTCTGGAGTAATCATGTAAATGAAGTATCCTTGTGAACCTTCTCCTGCAAAACATAAAAATGAGACCAATCATATGATTAAAATGATACTTTCCAATATGCCATAAATATTATATTCCTTGCATTCAAGCAAATTTATAAATGGGTGTTGTTTCTATTCAATAATAATCATGGTTGGGTGTAGATAAGTGTCTTTATACATCATGTGCCAAGTCTCAACTCAAAAAAAGGATTAGTTATTTTATGATTCAGACTTAGAGTTTAAAAGAAAAGAATAGGATTTGCATGCGAAATCATAAAGATGAAGACATGAAGAACAAGATGCAAGCAGGAAGATGCATAATTTGAATTAGTCAATCAGAAAAATCATCAGCAACAAAATCATCCAATACAATAATCAATCAAGATCAAACCACCCGACTCCCTCAAGGTAAATAAGAACTAACATTAGGCTCAAGCATTAGAGGATTAGGCACTAGGGATGAAAATTTTAGTAAGGGGTTCCTTTCCATTTTCTTGTAAATGAAAGCATAAAGGGGGTTGTTGTTGCCTCAAAAAATGGTGAAACACTAGAAGAATCAGTTATCTCAATATAATCCTAGGGTCTTCACTTAAAATCTAAATTTTAAATATAATCTCAACAAATTGAAGAATTTTTTTCAATAATCATGTACCACATTAACACCAAATTTCTTAAAAATATAATCCAATATTTATAGTACTTGTAATATGACACACACTTTTCAAAGATCCAATTAGTGAGGTAAATTATTTTATCGGAAACACACTTCAAATTGGTTTTGGTTCAACAATGGGTTTTCACTTTTCATAACAAGGAAACATATACATAAGTGTGTTTCCCATCTCTCTTTTCTCGGCATTGCTCCACTTCCAATGAGCATCCATATCCCCGATGAAGTTTCCTCCATACCATACAAGCATAGCCTCACTGCCAACAAGAATCCATAGCCCTGATAAGTTTACTTGTACTTCCCACATTATTAATAGTTCTTTCACCTTCCCTATTGTTTCAAAATATGCTCACCCTTTTAGATTTATATATACATATGTATATGAAAATAGGGTGTGAAGGAAGCGGAATGATATGAGAGTTGATTTTATTTGTTGAGTAGATTTTATGAATTTTATTTTAACCCATAGGTCTCCTCAAAAACTAGCATAGTATTGGCCATTTTATTAATATGAAGTGAATGGAGCTCAAATAAAAGGGCACATAGAAACTTTCTTATACTTATGGATTATTATCATATGCTTAGTAGGAACATGTGTTCTACCACAACTATTAGTCCATACCTACAACTGAGAACTTCATGAATATTCATTCAGATAGAGCATCATGTGCATCTCAAGACTTGTAAAAATTTCTTCATTGTGTGACCATAATTGGACCAACCCCTCACTCAAATTTAAAGAGTAATCCTCAAGGAAGACTAATAAGGCAAGTCATCTAAGGGAAGATGCTAGCATTCAAATAAAGGATGGAAAAAATAGGTACAAGTAGAAAGTAAACACTAAAACTAAAATAAATTCATGAAATGGAAACTAAACTAAATGAATCCTAAATCCAGAATGTCAGTCATCAAGGAATACTGAAAACTAGCTTAAAAATAAGGAGAGAAAACAACAAGTAATAAATCTAGTGGCACCAACAAAGAAATTTGTTCAAGTAAAAGCTTGGAAAGAAAGCCAAGGGAAATAACCAGTCAAGGAATGTTACCCATTCAACATCAAGCCCAATAAAATGTTTTCCAAGGTAAGTATCATAAATGAAGAACAAGTGAGATTACGAGAATCAATAATCTAGTAAAACAATTCGTGACACAATCCTCTAATCCAACTATCGCATACAATTTTATTTTCATTTAGTGAAACAAAACAAGCTTCCTAGAATATAGAAAAATGTGTTAATGGATAAATTTAGTCAAAATAAATTTTCAAAAACCAATTATATGAAAAAATCCAAAATCCCACAAGATCTCAATATTTATTGACATAAACAAGTCCTTTGCATACTTGAAAATGATTAATTTTTAACAACATACATTTCCTGGAATATCTTTCACCAAAGTTTCACTTTTTCTCTGTCATACAATTACACACACCCAACCTCTAGGTACCTTTTTAAGGGATGGGGTATTGATTTTTCTCTTTTTTCAATCATCTCAAATCTTCTCTATCACATCTCCATCATCTTCTACTCATCAAGAGCTTTCCAATGACGATAAGTTCACTTAGAACTGAGCTCTAAAATGAGGTTTATGACCTTCTGAAGTTCTCAATTTTACATAAGCAACATCTCTCTTACTTCCACGTGGCATACTCATGACTTCTCATTGTCCACGCCAACTAATGTGGCGACACTCTGGCCTTGATATGGCACTATCCTAGTCTGCCACAGTGGAACTTCGATCCACACAAGCCCACATCCATCGTAACTAGGGACTTCGCCCAATACACTCTTCACTTATCTCCGATGAATATGGTATCGAGAAATATTCCCTTTCTCTCGACAAATAGTCTCGATGCATGCAAGACCTCCCAACCTAAAGTTAGGATCCATTTGAGACCTAAGATTTACAAATACTATTGGACCCCACTCAAATCGTATGTGAATTGACGATTATCATGTGCCATCCCACTAATTTTCTTAGTCAGCGTCAATTCGCCATGTCACTATAGGGCACTTAGGCTTTCTCTACTAGAGGATGACATTTTGTAACATCCCACTCTGGTGCACTAAGCGAACTTATTCTTTGAGGACACTTTCTCACAAGTGATCCAGATCATTATGATATTAAAACATTTGTCTTTGATTATGATGTGTCATGGGTAGATGACATGTTGTTTTACTGCATTGACATAGACAGGTGCTATTGACTCAGTTTTTCTGAGTGTGCAGGGTTTTGGACCTTGAGGATGCAGAGGCATCGATGGAAGCCCTTGGAATCTGGATTGAGTCAGGGAGTGTGCTATTTGGGTTTGATTGATTTACTATGATATTAGTACATTTGAGATGATGATATGATGTGGACATGTTTTGACATGATTTGTTGATGATGCAGGCTAACGATAGCTTGCCGACTAGACTCACATATGGAGTAAAGGGGTCACACACGACTACCAGAGAGGTTGAGGGAGAGGTGTGGACAACATCCCTGCCACAGCCTACTAGCACTCTCGCCATAGCTCGAACTGTAGGTTAACGATTACCTAGTTCGAGAGGACCCACAATGTCGTGAGGGAAGACTGCGATAGTCACTCGCGATGATTCTAAGGGGCGCGCAATAAGGCAAGGGACTTATTCCTTAGAAGCCCTTAGTCTCCCACAAGTTCACCTAGTAGAGTGTTGACTCCAGGGGTTATTGATGTCTACCAATCAGTCAACAGGTGAGTGGCACCCTTGGAGCACATGGTGCATCTTGAAGGGCAGGTCGTGCAAGAGAAACAAAAGAGGCGAGTGGCACCCTTGGAGCACATGGTGCATCCTGAAGGGAACATCCCACAAAGGAAACAAAAGAGGTGAGTGGCACCCTTGGAGCATGTAGTGTGTCTTGAAGGGCACGTCGCATTGATGATGATGGAGGTATGAACCTAGATGGACCTAAGACAATTAACACGTTAATAATTCTTAAACAACTTCCCTAATTAAATGTCGCCTAGCTCAGAATCTATGTTGTAAGTCTAAAACTTCGCTAGGGGTAAAATTTTGTCTACCCTTAAGAAAATATCTATATAAAAATAAAATAATAATAAAAAAAAAGTTAAAATAAAAACCATTGAGTATAATTTTGGTCTTCATAAAATTTTTAGTAACATGAAGAGAGTAAGAAATTAAATGAAAACCTGTGAATATAAAATATAAGGAGGCATTTAATTTATTTTAAATTTTTAATAATTTAAGAAGGTATTAAATTATTAGTAAAAGTGAAAGGAGGTTAATTAGCACAATTGACTTTTCAAGCTCAAATAAAAAGGGGAAAGAGGGGAACTTATGGTAAAAAGAGGGAAACCAGCTTCGTAAAGAATCTACAATTAAGAACCTTCTAAATGGAACTAAATTAGCAACTTCATAATAGGGAAAGCCTTTAAAGCCTATAAGGGAATCTAGGGACACCTAGGAGTAAATTTAGGAGTAACTCTAGGTGGGTGAGGGAAATAAGACAATATAATCAATTAAAGAAGATAATTATTGGAGGAAAGTGGGGGATGGATGACACTTGTATGGAGATTTTTAGAAGATTTTTATTGAAACTTATTTTAAATGAGATTTAGGGAAAGAATGGAAGGGATAAAACTCTTTAAAAGAGAGGGAGGAGAAGGAAGAAGGGGATCGGTTGTTAGTGTAACGTTACGCTGTCGGATTAGTGACTTGACTAATTTACTTGTGGGAGTTGGGATTTTCCATCTCGGAGAGGAGTGGTAGCTCGGCCTTGCAAGGTGAGCTGGGAGCTAGACATACCATCTGGATAGTGTGTGGCCTCTTTACGGCTCGGGGGGCTAAGGGGGAAGCAGAGTACCCCTAGCATTGGCTGGGAGGTAGCGGTGTAGTCTCGACGGCTGGTGAGCGGGAGCGGCATGGAGCACGCGGACATCATCGAGGTGAGCGATAAGGAAACAGTACACTCGTTTATTGTGTAGAGTAGAATGCTTAGGACTTATGCTTGGATTTGTTTATTGTTGAAAATGGATTTGATAGACTTATTAAGGTTCTGTCTGAAATTTTATTGAAATTGTTTATTGCTGAAGGTTTACATGCGAATTTTTAATGAAAACATATTATGGTTGGAAGTAGATGTCTGTGATTTGAATGGAAGCATTTTTTTTTACTGGAATGATGTTCAGCAAATTTTTGATATGTAAATGGCAGAATTGCAAAACCCCCTTTTGGTGCGTCTATACAAAAAAAAAAAAATTATTGGTTCTGCATTTTATTTAATCGAGGGCTCCTGCCTTGCGTTCTCCCACTTTACCCCAACGATTTTCGTCACCAGAAATTCCTTGTTGACTATGTTTTCAAAGAAACCTGTAGATGACCACGAGCATTGAGAGGCATAGATTATGCCCAACCATTATGGTTTTTATTCTTATAGATCCCATGAGAAGGGAAAATAGATCTGCCTTGAAGCAATGTCAATTCTTAATGCTTGCCGAAGTTATATCATGTTCCGGTCACTGCACAGCGATACCTTTTTCGTTTATGTTATTGAAATTTTCATAGGCTCAACGATTTATTACCGATTGGGTTGTTTTACCTTCTGTACAATGCGCCACTGTATGCAACGTTGAATCTATGTTTACCTTAATGGCCTCACACAATCTCTTAACGATTGATCGATGTCGACTATGGCATTGGGTGACCACCATTGTATTTCTTGTGACTTTTACCCTTAAGACCACGACTGGGAATGGTATTTAAATGCTGCGAACATTGATTTTGCATCGATTGTTCCACCCGTAAACGTATTGAACCCGAGGTCAGCCATCGCACTAGATAGATTTTTAATTTTCATTTTCCAAGGAGAACATGGACAGGCGTAACAAAGAACGTTCGCCTATGCTTCGGTGTTACATACTCTAAACAGCTTTATGTTAGTTTAAAAGTTGAAGCATGAGAATAGATTTAAAAATCTAATTTTATGCAACCCATCACTCTGTTCAGATTGTAACGCCTCTCCTTTAGGATTAGAAATTGTTGAACTCCTAAATCGTGCAATGTGGACAACAATGCGCAAGTAGAGGTCTGAGGCATTTCCAGGTTTAAAGAAAATTGGTTTCTATATGTCCAACTTCTTACACAGCCTTCATCTCAAACTTTTAACCGCTCAACAATCTGCCTTTTATTGGACACGGGCTTGATTAAGGCGCTTTTAGGTGGGTATTAAGGCATAGATCCTGCATGAGTTGGTTGTAACTCGATTTAACGCTTGAACAGATACCTTTTAACTCCTAACAATCGCCCCTGCAAATGGTGATAATCTCATGCATTTCACCTGTGCACGGTGTTAAATTCACACATTTTTGTCTCTGCAAATTGTTAAGGTTGCGTTCGGTGAATGCAGTACCCACCCTCCCTCTACGAACTGTTGATTGGATGTTTTGTGCCTTCAGGATGAATTTTACCGAATTGATTCTCGGTTTTCGTSAGATGCCAATTTAGAAATTGCCAATTGATTTTGGTCTCTGAYAGCTGCCATTGATGGTTGCCACTATGAGGCATGAATTCTAGCATATGCACATCAGTTGCCCTTTGTTCTGGCATGCACTCACCACTGCTAGCTTTTATTGTTAATTGATAATCTAAATTGTGTTAGTAAAGTGTAAATGTAAGGTTACGGTAATATTATTATTGTAATACCTAAAGATAATGTCATTGAATTTATTACTTATGGAATATGTAACTGTAATATATTGTTATTTTAATAGGTAAAGTGTAATGCTACTGTAATGCAATTTTATTGTTATTTATTTGCAAGGTTATTATATTATAAATTGAAATGTTGATTTTTTTTTATAGTAAGTTATTATAATTTTATTGTATTGGTAACATACAAGAAGTATTGTGATTGTCATTTTATTTGCAAGGTATTATAATATAAAATTTGATGTTGTTATTGTTTTATGGTAAGGGTATTGTAATTTTATTGTATTGATAACACACAAGATGTAATGTGATTATTATTTTATTGGTAAAGTTATTATACAAAAAGTAATGTTGTTATTATTTTATGGTAATGTTGTTGAAATTTGTTGATTTTGTTAACATATAAAATGTAAGATATTGAACTAAGTACATTCAGTTATTATGAATTAGTAAATGGGGAATTGAAATTAATTGGATTTACATTATGTTTAAGGTACTCGTCGATTAATGGAAATTAAATGGAGTAATTGGTCTGTAATTAATCGCAGTTGAGTCATAGATAATGCCTTGTCTTAATATTGGTTGGCCATTGTCTGAGTCCTTCTGTCTTGTGCCTTCCGTAGAGGATGTGGTTGTTCATTTAATTATTGTTGTACTTGGTTGTAATCATTTAATTTCTTGGTCTGCTTGTGTCGGGGGATGTAGACATCTCCATGTTCCTCATAACAATCGCCAGCCCTGAGAACTTAAATGGTTAAAATTGATGGGAACCTAGGGTTGAGCATTGCTTATGTCTCTTGGAGGTCCTAACCATTGCAGGGTAGGACGGGCGGGTAGTCGGTCTTATTTGGTTGTCGGTTGATTGTCGTCCTTGCTTCCGGATGTTGGATGTGCATCTTAGGTCGTTATTTTGTTGTCGTAGTTGCATGCGCCATGATTTGTCATCAGGTGGCGATGCAGATTCAAATGTGTTTATTATCCTTGTACACACGCGCACAAACAAAAAAAAAATTGCACTTGTTAAGAGGTTGTCGTTGTAACGAGGAGGTTCATTACACATTTGTCCCTCTCCTATAGTCGAATTAAAATACTTAATTAATATTTCGTAGAATACCATTCTTTGTTAAATAATTACTTAAACCTCATTAAGGATAATTATTCTCCACAAACTAATTATCCAATAATTAATTTTTTTGTTATCCTAATACTCATGGCCCAATAATTACTGAGGTTTTACTTTCTCTTTCCCCCCTTTAGAAGTAGTTTAGCAGTAACTCATTTAACTACTCATATGATAATTATGAGTAATTATATTATAACATAATGAGGTTAATTTCTCCATAATATACTTAAGTTGATTAACCTTCCCTCCCCGACACGCAACTCCATGTCAAATTTCCACGTAATTTCACATATATATTTATATATGCATATTTATTTATTTACTCAGGAAAAGGATTAACTATATTCAATTTGATATTAATTTTTGTGAATTTGTTCTTTTATTAATTAAATTATAATATAATTGTATTTAGTTATATTATAATATGATTAAACATATCAAAGGAGCACTTAGAATTATTAATACCTATTAATACCCAAGCCTGTGGACTTCGGTGACATTCCTCATCATGCTTTTATGAACCCAAATCTCTTGAATGTCGGAGTTTCGAAGAGGGTCCCACTCATATAGTGCCTTTATGAAAATACAAGAAATTTATATTACCATGCAATATAATAAATTATGTTTATTGTTTATTATAACATGTATGCAACCATTGGAGTACATGGGGTAGGTTCAAGCCTTTGACCCTTCTATTCGTGTTCATTATATTACCCCAATTATCCTGGAGTCTCGGAGTCCCGAACTCCTAGTGCTCTGAACTCTCGAACTCCTGAAGGGTCCACACTCACACGTTATTGCGCATTGAATATTAAATTAAAAGGGAAAGGATTTGGTACTTTATCACGCACAAATACCATAATAAACCCATTTAACATATATTATATTAACCTTTTTGGAAAATGCACCCAAGTTTATAAAGTCTCCAATATTTTATTAATATTTTACA
>SNQJ01S0013198.1:92482-119919 GCA_010110895.2 Picea sitchensis | reverse complement strand
AAGGTATATTATATTAATTTATGTTAATTGATCATTTAAAATACCATACATTACAATTAATTTCATTTCTTATCTTTTGCAACCTTACACAGGGAATATACGGTTCATGCCTTCGTCGATGTCGGGCTCATGAGTTCCATCACCCCAAACATCCTAAAGCCCTGAAGCTCTAAACTCTAGGAGTTTCGAAGACCACGAGATGGTAAAGCATTTGGTCATTGTTTATTCTCTAGTGTATTTTACATTAAAGTAATAATAATAATTATATTTGCTTTGGTCTTAGGTCTTTAATAATAAAATAATATGTATATGTATATAGACATATATAAACATATATTTCTATATCCATGCATGGTTATATTACCTGGAGAATTTAAATGAAATTATTTTCTCTTACAGGAAATAAGAAAGGAGAAATATAAATTTCAAGTCTTTATAAAGGGATTTAATAAAAGTTTATATTCCAAGGAAATTTATCCATTCTGGAAATTTAAAATATAATTCTAATCTCTCCCTTCTTGTGGGTAAATGAGTAAATTTTATTTCCTTATTATTGTGCTTTACTACTCTTACTAAATTTAAGGAAATTGGTCCTAAGACAAATATTTACCTCCACAGTAAAATTTGGTATTTCTACCAAAATTTACTGCCCACCAAAATTTAAGGGGATTCTTCCCACATTTAGGAGATTTAACATAAATGTTTAGTTATGCCCCAAATAGAATTTTGAGAACTTTTTTATTTTAATTCAATTGTGAAATTTCATGTTTATTTCCTAATTATTTTTCCTTGATGACCATTTGTAATGGCTTTTAATATTTTTCCCTATTTGGGATTATTTCCTGAAGTCCACATTGGTCTAATATCCTCTAAGATTTCTAGCAAAGGATTTGAGGATATACTAAAATAGAACACTATTATGCAGAAAATCACTCTCTCTTCTTTAAGTTGTTTTATAGAGATTTTTAATTATTCATTCATCATCTTCCAAACATGCATTAAGTTGTACAACACAGTTAACCACCACATCCACTCCCAAAAATCTTATTTTAGCACTTAGACAGTAAAGAGATAAGGAAGTAAATCAAATGAGATTCAACTAAAACATTATTTTCCTTTTACCTAAATTTCTCATGCCACTTTTGTCATAAATTAAACTTACACAACCCTTGAAACATAGTATGTAACTTTGTTTGAACTTGACACTATAGATATTTAGCAAAAATATACTCATCTAGGACCCAAAAAATGTTGAAACTATTGAAAGGGGTTCCCTTTTCTTCCCAATCATAGGCACAACAATTTCTTGATGGATTTAGCATCGGCCAACCCCTAGCCAGGTCATGATGCTCTGAGAGAGACTCTTCCTTTTGGTCAGCAACAGCCAAGGATGTAGATCGCTCTCCTCTTCCCACCGGAATTTAGCAAATTGTTTCTCTCTCTACCAAGAAAGGGGGTCTACAACAAGTGCTTCCTCAGTCACTCATCCTCTACAACCTCATTTATCAGCTTGGTTAGAAACGTTTGCCAACAATTCCCATGCAATGTACCCCAAATTTACCAAATAAAAAAAAATTGATAGGTGCATTAAAACTTCTTTACTCTAATATACTTGATCAAGTTTAAAACTATTATTGTCGCTATTGTAATATGACATATACCTATTCGTAGTTACAAGCGACCAATAACAAATTAGTTAACTTTCTTAGCAAAGTCATGCTTATTAAAATAATTCAGTAAATGCGAAAATTGTTCAGTACACTCAACATTTTGAAAAAAAGGCCAGTGTTTAGACTATTCACAAAATTGTAATATCAAAGTGGACCTATAAGTCTTATTGTGTCCATAAAGAGTTATAGTAACCCTATCCAAACATGGTTTCTACTTCTATCAATGGGATCCATAAAAGTGTTTTTTACCAAAAGCTTTATCTTTAGATCAAGACTTAGCACCTTTCACTTCATATCCAATATATGAGTATTTTTAAGCTTACCACAAAATAATCCCATATATTAAGTTCTTCTCATTATACTCTTATATCACATGTATAAAGATTGTTTGGAGTTATTGTGGGATATACAATCCTCTCCTCATATCCATATAGATATATATATATATATATATCGTTCCTATATCTATACATATAGTCATACATAGTAGCCTTATTCCCTTGCGATCGTTATGGAAGGTAATGCATTCACCACATAGGGTTCTTAACGTTCTTATAAATAAAAACATGTCCACTTAAGAATGGCCCCTTTACCCTTATTGTATGTGCATTCTAACTTTTACATGAAATGGTCATATCTTGTCAGTTTTTCGTTAAAGCTTTAACATGGTAACTATACGAACTTAGTGCATGCCAGTTGCAACGAAAGGGTTGCTCGGTATACAAAAATTTAGTGTTTAAGGGGTTGGCATCCCGTTAGGCATGATAGATCATAACCCTAAGCTTGGTAGCGCATTTAATCCAACTTTAAATCTTAACTATTCAGCATGAAATCCCACCCAACCTGGTGACATGGCCCAACACTAATGCATTGAGTTGTACTAGGTTAGGGGTGATGTTAAGTCTATCTGTAAACACATCAATTCTCTGGTTGATAATTAAGAGGGTTCTACAACATAATGGCGGCTAGGTTATCGTGTCCAATGTGGGAACACCATATTTGTTTGTTCACATGGCCATATTACTACGAACATCATATCACCATTACTCTACACTGTGGAGGTTCTTGGGTAACTAAAGTATCATTTCCCTTTGTCTCTATGCATTTTTGCAAAAACTCCCCAACATTAGCCCTGCAATGTTCCTATGGATGTATGGCTGACGACTTTGAGAAATCCTACTTTGTGTAAGGAAAAGGGAGGTGCGTGACCAACTGGTTCTCCTACTATACCAGGTAACCCAATAAAAAATATATCGCTTAATTTATCCTGTAAAAAAATAAGAAGTGGTAGTTTATAAATGTTAGTCATATTCATAAATGCCTCTGTAACTGTCCCCTATGGCTTCTGGGTTTGAAGTTCTTCTTTTTGTTGTCACTTAATTCTTTGAATAACATTTACATCCATGCTCTCTGTGGTATATCTCTATCAGGTAAATCATAGCGGTTTACGATATTAGCTTTTGTAGGGAGTGTAAAAACCCTCTATTCGTGGTTTTCATTTGGGACTTGTCTGAAGTTTATACAAACGATTTAGCCTTTTGGTTCAAGATTTTTTCCCATAATAATATCAAGGGTTTTGTCGGCAAGAAGTTAGATCGTTACCTCGATCTTCTCCTTATCGTTTATGCTTGTATTTTTTTTTTAAGTTGTTCATGGCATACCTATTGCCCGAGAATACCATGGTTAAATATCTTTCTGGGTTTCTACAGTAACTCTTAAATATGCTTATGGTGTTCACTATAGGTATAAACTGTATATTATTGTTTCCTATTTATTATGTGATATATCTCCTGGATTCGTAAAAAGGTATGATGGAAAGAATCCTCGAACTATAGGCTCTTTAACTGAGAATACACATCCTGGGACTTACTATAATTTATTTTGCATTCAATTAACATGGTGTATATTGGTAAAATGTTTCTTTTGTATTCAGTAAGGTTTTCTTACCCATGTGTAAAATTTAGTAACTGGCCTGTGAGACTTTCCTCTTAATCTATGCATGTTTCACATACTTATACAGGAATTGTTAAAGTCGTAAGATTTCATCTATGTATAAGTTCTACAAGAATTCATACTTTATTTATGTTTATATTATATTCTCCCTAAGTCCTATGTTCTTGAAATTTTTGTTTAAACTCGTCTATTTGTACTTCTCCTACGTAAAAGAAAATAGTGAAAAAAAGTATCTCTAGAATCCCATCTAATTCTCTTCTATTGGATAGACTGTCTTTGATGGAAAGGAAGATTGCAGTAGGTTCGTAATGCGTAATTTAAGTTCAATTTACACTTGTGTTCTTGTCTGAGTTTTTAATCAGCAACTCGTAAGTTTTAATATTTATGGAAGAAATGCCATGCAACCTATCTATAGTCTCGAATTAGGAAGGATACACCTCTATGGGACATGCGACTATATTGTGTGAGATTTATTATTCTGGTTGTGAAAAATATTATATATATATAACTAGTTTAATTACTTGTTTACATTCTGGAGCATTCAATGAGATTCCTTTCGGTTACAAAACTAATGATGGGACCCTGTTTTCCTTATGAGGGTACCCATCATCCATTTCTGGGTCTACTCCTCCCCTTCAGACTATGGACATATCGTCTCTTCAATGCCGGTGGGGAATTTCATCCATGCCAACTATAAGCTAAGTAATATTCATCGGCTAAATATTTGATATTTAATTTCGTTTGATTAATTTAACATAGTTTACTAAATCTATCGATTTTCCTCTTGTAGAATTAATCACTCTGAGGGAAAACAAATCCAAGGGATCACCTTACTCAAAAGGTATTTGAGTTCCAAATCTCGACGTTTGATTTAAAACTTCTCAGGTTTTTTTTATTAGTGGTACAGGGTCCTTACCCTAGGGTACTCTACTGTGATGATTTTGACCTAGGGTTTCATGGATAAACCGGTTATTTGTATTTTAATTCTTTAATGGAATAAACAGATTATAAAGGAAACCCCATTTCGAATACGATTCCACGATTTAAAACAACTATGATAGCATGTACTATGTAGAATATTGAATCCCTAATTGTCTATGGATCATCATATATATAGAATGTAATTTCCTTTCAAAAGGAAGGATTGTTATTTTCTTTATCTACGTTCTATGGTACTTGTCCAAAGACTTAAATGGTATTCTAC
This sequence comes from Picea sitchensis, assembly GCA_010110895.2. Taxonomy (NCBI): domain Eukaryota; kingdom Viridiplantae; phylum Streptophyta; class Pinopsida; order Pinales; family Pinaceae; genus Picea; species Picea sitchensis. The sequence continues at coordinate 115,092 of SNQJ01S0013198.1, read as the reverse complement.
CTGTATATTTATATACATAATTATATCTACATGGATACATGGAAATACACACAGTTATCCTCTATTGAAGCATGTATTCACTTGTAAATTTCCAGAGTGCAAACAATAGTTAAAACATTCTTTATGGATGGCCAACCATATACATATATTACTATATATACATATATAACTCAACTTCATTAGAAATTAAACTCACAATAGCTTTATTATCTTTACTCAGTGAATATAACCAACCTGTAAGATAATTATCCTATAACCATTTTATTATGTCAACTAATAATTAACAAAACATTCAACAAGAAAATAATTAGATGTACATATCTGAATAAGATGTTGGAACACAAATGGAACAACCAAGTTCCACCCAATCGTAGAACAAAACAACCAAATTACTTGCTTCGTTCACCCCCTAGCCTGACCATGAGTCCATAAGGGAGAATTCCAATTATCGTATTTTTCTATAGTCCTCCTTTCAGATCAAAAAAATCCCCTTGCCTCACACTAAACAATGTTCATAACAGCAAGTGATATCCTTTCTCCAACATACTAAGCAACGTCCTGCCTCCTCCCATATGTTGTATATCATGAGCATCTTCTGCCTAGGTATTTTTCCCTCCTTGGGAATTTTCACAACTTTACAAATCCCTGATTTGCAGGGGCTACTAGTGGTCAAATTCCTCATTTTCCACTTGTAAACTTCATCCCTAAGGTAACTCAAGTCTGTTCCCCACTCATGGAGTCATGGTCAGTTTTTTTCAACCTGGTTGTTCCATTTTTCCTTCATCAATTAATATATAAAAATATTTATCTTTTACATGTGTCACAGTCAAAGAGTTAGTTGGGAAAATCAAATCTTTTCCCAACAGTAACAAATAATTAATTACAAATAATCAATTTCCAAATTCGGATTTTCCATAATTGGAAATAATTTTCCAAATATGAATTTGCCAAAAACAGAAATTTATTCCTAAGTGCATACAGACTTTAATAATAAATTATTTTTGGGGGATATTACATCCCATACCCAGAAAAAATTTATTTTTATGTTCTCTTCAGAACCAGAGAGTTGCACATGCTCTCCCTCTTCAGAAAAATGGTCACCATACTCACTCATCTACCTCCTCTCTCTCTTCCCATGATTTTCCCCTCATTTCCTTCCTTCTTTAACAAGATTTCATGGGTCAAATCCCCCAATTTGTGGATCATCCTAGAATCTTGTAGATGGGTACTTTTCTTCCCATGCTTCTAAGGAAAGGAAGTTCTGGTAGAAAACCCATTCTTGTTCATAAATGTGGGAAGTTGATATTCCAACTACCCACTTCTTCCATTAATCACAATTCTAGAAAATGGCCAATCTGTATTTTTCTTGAATTTTAAATTGGTATGGGAAATTTCATCATTGTTTCCCTCTCATCGCATCATGACCTGTGTAGGCAATCCCCCTCAGCAGTTTTCCAACATTTTACTTTTTACATTAGTAGCATAAATATTTACACTATAGTTTTAGAAAAATATAGTTATATTTACAAGTTGGGAGAAATAGGGGTATTACATAGAAGATAATCAGTAATCACAAATATTCAAATTATTTGATCTGATAAGGAAAAGAGGATATATTACAGTTGTGGAGTTCATAAAAGATAATAATGAAAAGAATCCAAATATCAACTAGATCATAAAATGCATATGAGTGCATGAATGAGACTATATTTATTTTTAGTTGTTGAGTTGGTGACAATCTTAGTTGATTAAAAAATGTCCCCAAGGAATCGGAGTATCCAAGTTTCTATTAGCACTGCCTTAAGTTTCCTTCATTTCAAGAGAAAATTCTTGAGCTACCGAGTGCATAAGTCATTTCCCATTCTTCATAACAAGAGATAATGGTGTAATCATCTCTTAGAAAGTTTGAGAAAAAATCTTCCTCTAAATGACTAACTTATTGAAATTAAATTTATCTAAAAACAAAAGTAAATATCAAAATTAAACTAATCCTAAGTAGAGCACAATAAGTTGATGTAAAATTGAACTATATTGGTTGTCATAAAACTTATGCAAGTGTCAATGCAATCATCAAGTATCCAAATGTTGTCCATTCATCCAAATATCATAGCCTTCTTCCTGAGGTATGAGTATTATTTGTTTTCCCACAATATTCAATTCAATATAATACTTAGTGTCATTGATTGTTGTGTGATATAGATCCCCTAGACACATTGTCTTGTTATTGCAATCAAAATCAATCAATTTAAACAAATGGAACCACAAAAATATAATTCCATTCATGGTCAAAAGATACATGTCCATTACCAATCCTTTGTCATAAAAATATGATTAAAAAATTATTAACATTGCATCCCAAGGTATGTGTTTCCTATTATTATTAATGATAATGAGGTGAAACATTTATATGATCATATTCAATATTGTGAGAGGAAAGAGGAAATAATTATGAAAATAATAGCAATTAAGACATTTTGGAACAATTTAAGTAATATTGTATCATATCCTAAATGGATTGAATCCCCCGTCACAAATGAAAATATATGATTAGAAAATGAAAATGAATGCAGTGAGTAAGATCTGATTTCTAATTGGTGATAAGTTGATGTTGTAATGGGAGAATCTATGAAATTGATATCCTCAAGTTTCCAATAGTGTTTCAAGTATAAAAACCATAAATTTCACTTCTTTGATCTTACACATGTCATAGAATATGGAGAAAATTAAATGAAAAAGAAGAGTGTGTAGCTTGTCTCTCTACTAGATAGGTTTTCCTTTCAAAAGAATGAGACATATAATCCAGGAAACAAAATAAACAAGCTCATGAGTAAGAGGGATCCAATAAAATAATCAATTGATTTTTGGTTCAATGGATGGTGTAGAGTGTGGGGCCCAATATATTGATGAGTTATATCCCATGAAAAATTCATATCTTGAAACTTATTTTCATGGATAAGATCAAAACAGATGTTGAAAACTTGAAATTTAAAAACCTTAGAATTTGCATTGAGATTTAAGAACCGAGGTATTTACAACCCCCGAGAATTTGAATGGCTTCAACATGATGATGTAAGTGAAGCATTATTAAGCCATGAAAAAAATTAGATTAGCCAGGAATGCAACTAGAATGAGTGACCCAAAATCAACAAACCCAAGGGATTAAAAGATACTCTTCAAGAAAAGAACAAGTCTAAAATCCCCCATTGAATTCAAAGTATTAGGATTGAATCTTTGTACAATTAGTGAATTGGCGAATACAATGATTGATTCTCAAGAAATTTATGAATCATATTCTAGCAAGAAGGTTTAAATAATAGTGTTTTCCACAATGTCGGAACATATTTTCAGACAGTGTGAAAGGATATCTCTTGTTGCTGAGTATGAGATGAAACTTGGATCCATAAGGATGCAAGATAAAAGGAAAAATATTCCTTGAAATAAAGATTGAATGGTGAAAAATATATGTTCAGCTGAAAGTAAGAAAAAAAAAAAAGAGTTGAAGGTGATAAAATAAAACAACTCAAAATGAATCAAAATTAGCTAAGCTCATTATGCTAAGAGAAGTCTATACATAAAATCTTGTTGGATAAAAGAAACCAAAGAAAAATAGTCAATGTGAAAGAAATCATTTGGATGACTCCAAAACCATGATAAAATAATTTTCCAAAGAAATTTCAAGGAATTGGATTGGGCTTAATTTCAGATGGGAAGAAATTTTAATACTCAAAATTTCCATTTATTGTTTATGGGACAAAAAGATCAACACTCTAATTTAATCAAGAAAAATATTCAGATTAGAATCATGTAGATATTAATATGGAACAAATTTAGTGGTAATTTTCACCATAAGAGGGATTGGATATCATTTTTTATTTAAAAGACCCACTTGTAAAATGACACAGTGGTTATAAAAATATTTGACATGATAAACATGCATAAAATCAGTGATCTGAAAATTACCCAACACATAGAAAATTTTGAGGATGAGATAAAGTAAATTTTTCCCATATCAAAACTAAAAATTGAAAATTCACAAGGGAAAAATTAGTGGGAAAGTCTTCTATTTATTTCCACCTTTGATGAGAATTCCATATATTGTTCAGCCAACAGTAAAAAGAAAATGAAAATAGAAAACAAAGCTAAACTATAAAAAGGAAAGACACTAGCCTATTCTACCCTACTCCTACCCTACACTAGAATGGATAAAAATAATGAACTATGTAAATTCATAATTCCAACGTAGCAATCCTTGTAATCCAAAGCCTGCAAACACACATTCATGACAAAATATTAGTGATAGAGCTTGGAATAAAAATAGACTAAAAGCAGGAAGAATTAAAACTTGAAAAATGTTATCCACTATATTAAAAATGGCATTGTGATGATTCATAGGAGCATTATATGAATACGATTCATCCAACCATGCTTCAATTCTATCATAAAATCTATCATGACTAACATAGAAATGATGGAGGGAATCTAGGGGAAAGTAGCATACCACATGAGAACCATACATAAAATTTGTGTAAAGTGTATTCAATGAGAGGATATTTGTGTTGATATACTTAATCGTCCTTGAAGACAAACCAAAAGAATGAGAGTGTGAAATAACCATCAATGTAGACCGAAGTTTCTCATTGTCTTGGCAAGCCTATCAAGGCTCATACTTCAAGCAACCATCGATTTGAGATAAATTATTGAACTCAAATGATATATATGGACCATCACACACCATGGTATAAGGTAAATCTTCAAGAAAATGGTGGAATCAAATGACATTAACAATCTCAACTAAATGGTTACTTGAACAATAAGACTCTTTATTGATAAAACAAGAGGATGAAAAAGAACAAGACATTTTTTGATATATATCCACTACAACATTTCATTGATCCCATGAAAAAGGTTGATAAGGCATGGTTGTAATACGTTCAGGGGAAGAAGCCTTATCCTATTTATCTTACATATGAATATTACCACCATTGAGTACTTCAAAAGGGGTGGGACCTATTGATTTTATTTAACTAGGAAAAAGTGTGGCTTCCCTGAAAATCAAACCATTAAAGAGATGAGGATACAAAAAAAAAAGTAAGTAGAAGAATTAAGAGAATTAAAATCTTCTCTTGGAAAATAAATATTTTTAAAAATCTCTTCCATGAATGGTATTTCCTCTTCCTTAAGCACATTAGTGACTAATTGTGAATCGGGAGGCTCTGCACTAGGCATGGTTTCAAAATCAGCATGTTCTTCATCAACATGATTTTCCTCTTTCAAGCACAAAGTGAATGGTTGTGAAAAAAGAAGTGTCTTGTATGTTTATTTCTTATCCTGGAGTGAAGAGATCAACATGGTTTTATTGCTTCTGCATAATATGAGAATCTGAAATATATTTCAAAACATGCTCATGGTTAGAAGAGAGGAGAAACTAAAAATAATTCTTAGAATAAGATGTTTTAATAAATGATCCATCAGCAATAGGAAAAAATTCTTGATCTATCTCAGTTATACTAGGAGAATTTATAATAGTAGGACCATTCAAATTAAAATAAAAAAATTCCAAATTATCCATGTGTGAGGAAGGATTCATGTCATGAGTGCCTATATTTTCTTCCTTAACAAAATGATTAGAATTTAATTTTTTCTCCATAGATTCCTCCATTCCTTTTGATGGAAAAGATGAGATAGGATAATGAGAACCTTACATAACCATCAATGTGACCCAAAGTTTCCTATTATCAACAGGAAAACCCTCCTCTTGGTCATCTACAAGAAAATATGAACTCGAATTTACAACACAAGATATCTTTTTTTTGTCACAAGGAAGAGAAGGAGGAATGGAGTGGTGGGAGGATACATATATTTCTTCTAAAGAATAACTCTCTCTCTGATCTATGTCCCCCATAGTAAACAAAGGTCCATACATATGGATTCCAAATAAACCATTAGCATTTTCAAAATTTTCATTGAAATCCAAATCAACGTGTAAACATTAAAACATGATTTAGATTCTTCATCCATTGGTTCAAATGTTTCATTAGTAAGAGAAACTAAACATGAAATCAAATCATTGGTAGAGGGCCTATCATCCAAAGTAAATATATAGCAAATATGAGTAAATATTATAAAAAAATCTTCAAGAGATTCATATTCATTCTTTCTAAGATCTGATATCTCTCCGCAAAAATGAGCATAATCATAATTCTCAAAAGCATGCCAAAATTGATGCATAAACTTCTCTCATTCAACAAAATTAGAACATAACGGTGGTTTAAAATTTTATTCATCAAATAAACCCAAGTGATCAAAACAATATGTATCAAACCCCCCTAGACATGATCAAAAATCATCATAGGAGTGTTGCAATAATTCATCTCTATATGGTTGGAAAAAATCTGTAATCATGTCATCTTCTTGTTACCAAGCATCTGAATTGGTAACAATCACATACAGTTGTTGTAAAGGAAACAATTGAAAATGACCTTCAATGTTTTAAATGGGATCTCCATCTTGATAAATCACATCCCATTTACATCTACCAACATGTATAAAATCATCAATACTATCAATCATATCATCACATTTATCATAACATGAAGGGTCTAATGCATCCAAGGGTTTTTCTAGCACATCTTCGCTTTCCCATTCATGAAATGCATTAACATCAAAAACTTGGAAAGGAGTGTAACTTACCACATTGTTTTCTTATTGGGCAGGAGGAATGGAGGCTTGGATGACTTCATCAAGTGGAGGAGAAAATACCAGTGCTTTGTCTTCATGAAGATCCTCTTTGTGGATTAGGTCTTCAACATTGTGTTTTTTATCAAAGTGTTCTTATTCAATATATTCACAAGGAAAATCATGTTCGTGCATTGGGTGATATTAATCACGATTCACATCTTCAAGTCCTCGTTGTTGAATCAAATATTTGTTGTGTCTAATGGAATCATGACGTAATCCTTTCTTCTCTTCGAGGGATTGGTATCTCTCTTTATGAATATTTTATTCAACTTCTTGTTTTTCAATGGATTCTTCATCTTCCTCAATAGGGATAAAACATATCCCTTCCCTTTGGAGGGCCACTTTGAGATCATTGAAAGTGTCTTCATAACGTTTTGTTATCGGGGCCCACCTTTTGAGGAATTTTTCAATGAATATTTCAAGATAAGATATACTCTTCGGATAAAGAGTATGCTCAACCCAATCCTTTTTTATTGTTTCAAGAGATAGAAAAAACAATATTACTAGCACATCATGATGTGTTACACATATCTATGAAACACACTTCAATAAATTCACAACATGAGAAATAGCCAAGGATGGGTCTTTGTAAACATTTGGACAATTATTCACCCAACACCCAGAAAAGTGATTTGGGTATCATAGAATATCATGAATATTTAGGGAGGGGCACATTCCATGAAGTGAGCATCGTTTCATAATTACATCACTTGAAAATATGCAATATCACAAAGTTGAGAGAAGTATGACACCTCAGAATATATCATTGGAGGCATTAGATGATCTCTCTAGGATCATAAAAAGAAGGTGAGGGAACTACCCTTAGTGGAGTCTCCAAGTAAACTTTGAGAGATAAGGGATTTGGAGAAATATTACCAAAGATAATTTCATTTAGAAGAATGACTCGATGCTCCCCGAAAACAGAACCAAAATTTTACCGTGGGATTTGTACTTGTTCAAATCCCACCACAAGTCTCCCAAATATTGCATAACTATGGAATATCCTACCACTTTTGCCTTAATAATAAATTCCCTTTTTTAATTGATGTAGGAGGTCCACCACAATGGATACTTCATCGGTGATCTTAAGGGATCAAAGTAGCAAGTAAAGTAGCCAATCCTACCACCCCCTCTCTTGATCACCTAAAAATTAGTCTAGGTCATGATGATAAAAGAGATATGAACTTGTTTGAGTACCTAGCTGTAACAAGAACACTTTATAGAATATATGTAGTGATTTCCAAGTTCAAACATGAAATAAATACCTCTTGAATACAATAGACAATGAAATTTGTTATGGCTGTTTTGAAATTGCAGCAATGAATAGTAGTATAACATCAATGAATAAATTATAACAACAACAACAATTATGCTTCAAAAATGAAACAATTGAAAAGAAAAACTTAGCATGAATTATGTATATTAATACCCAATTGTTTGATGCATATTTTGAATGAGTTAAGCCACCAATAAATGAGTGTATAAAACAAATTAAAGATTTATCAGGTGGTTGTAGAAAAATTTTGCAACAATGGAAAGTTTGCTAGAAAATTAGTAAGAGTTAATGTTAGAAATGTTAGTAGAGAGCTTGAGAGAATTGGAAGAGAGTGTTTGTTGATCAATTTCACCACAAGAGAGAGATGTTTAATCAGTGTCTTAGGGATAATGAGTATTTATAATAGTAAATGCAAGAATACTTGAAGATTAAACTAGTAGAAACAAAGAGGTAGGGTTTAAACTCTAGGGTGCTATCACATTAAGGCCTTAGGGTTTAAACCTTAAAGAAAAGGATTTCTAGAGTGTAAGCACATTTTGGCTCTAGAAAACTTTTCTCCCTTCTTAATGCTTCAACTAGGTTAAATCAAATGTCTAGGGATAAAATCCTAAAGTGATGACACTTTAAGGATTTAGGAGTCTAACCCTAGTAAGGATTCCTTCACCAATTTTGGACATAATTAACCTTGTGAGAGGAGGAAGAACTTACTCTCCTCTTGTAGGGTTTCACGAAGAAATATGTCTAGCATGAAAAAGTAAAATTACCATGAAACATTAATAGAATAAAGATAAAATTGCAGAACTTTCACTTACTTCACCAAGATAGCATGAGATAAAACTATAATTGTAGAATTTCCATCCAAAAATCAGCAAAAGAATCCACAATTTGACCCTCCAACCAAGATGCATAAGGTGGAAGATCTAGATAACCCAAAAAGGGGGGAAATTTCATACTTGTTCTAAAAAATGGTGAGTAATGAAGATAAACTGAAATGATATGGTCTTGTATTTATATGAGGCCATCTTAACCAATTTTTCCACATAAAATTTTCAACAAAAAATTAGAAGAGGGTCAACCCCTTCATTTTCCTCCACAATATACCAAAATTAAATATACATAAAGTAAAAACCTAAAAATGGTGACATCATACCCTAGAAGGGTGATGTAGGGATGAAAAAGTGAGACATAAAACCTCAAAGAATATATCTTTGGGCCTTCAAAGTCTATGTGTTATTCTCTCATGTGAAAAAGTGTCATGGCATGTGTCTCCTCATGTCAAACTACTTATGGAACCATACCATCCATCAAACCCTAGCCTCCAAGGTGACGTCAATGGATAGAGAGTGACGTCCTAGGCCTCCAAAGGCCACATCCAAGTATAGAAAGGTGACATAATGTGTGTTTCATCATCCTAAGCCTTCCTCATGAGGCTAGACATCCTCAAAAGTGAAATTCTCATCATCAACGGTCTTCTACATGTGGGGTAAGAAATCCATCCTATGGGATTTCAAACCCCTATGAAGGTCCAAATGGCACAATTTATTCATGAATTGCTTTCACTAGGAACAGTCCTGCAAAGACAAACAAGTACACCCTCCAAGGGTCCACAAGTCATATGAATCATGCCAAGTAATCCAAATTTAAAAAAAGAACCAACCAAACAAGTGTATTAAATCCCCCCTTTTCAAATTAAACAATTTTTTCCAAATTTAGGTATGGCAGGGGTATCATGGTGCCCTATTGGGTAGGCCAATACACAAGTCAAGGAATTTTTCCCAAGAAGACCCTCTCGATGATGTAATGAGTATGAGGTAGAGAGGGGAACGACTATTGGGCATGGGATTCTTCACATATCAAGGGTTCATATTGTTTCTTTTACAGGTGCCTTTTTGGAGGGTGATCTACATCCTTGAGTTACTCTTTGTTTGCAATGCAACCTTTTTCCAAGCCCTTTATTTTCCTTTTTCTATGCAATTCTAGGTTCAAGACAATATGGTGTGAACAGGAAATAAAACACACCATTCTCTACCTTGGAAAGAATATTTTATTAATTCTGAACATTGAGATCTATGTGAAATGGAAATAAAAGAGCAATGTAAATCCACTTGAATTTATAACACATCGGGTGTTATATGTAGTGGAAATAAAAGAATAACACAATGCACTCACCTTTCAAGCGAGATTTTATTTATTTATTTTCACTTAAAATTCCTTTATATTTTAGAGAAGTGTTTCATAGATCTCAAGACTTTATGGTGTGAATTTATGTGTGATGTCAGCTACAACACCTTTGGGCCTTTGACCACTTATTCCCATGAAATGAGGTACAAATTCCTCTTGGTGTCAGTGAACCCAAAGACCAAAAATATGAGGAAACAGAGTGGAAGAAGTGTAGAGAGTGGTAAGTATGAGTGGGAATGGTATGATGACCCTTAAAGGAAACCCCCCAATAGAAACCCTTTCCCCAAGGGTGACCAACTTACTAGGATACCATGAAAACCACCAAGGTGAAATTATCTTATAAAAAATTTTGCCTCACTCCATGCATCTTGCTTTGATGGCCTTCCATTTCCATTTGCAGACTTCATTCCCCTTTTTTTTCACTCCAGAGTTAAAAATACATATTTTTGTCCATATACGTAACCTACAATTCGAAAAATCGCGTATACACAAGTTTATCCATTACAACCCATGTACATCAGGTTTGTTGCTCAAAAATTAAAAAATATTTTGGGTTTCCATGACATGTCACATGATCCATGATCCTTGACCTTCCATATACCGAAAACGCTATGAATCTAACCTTCAATTCCATTTGGAGGCTATAAATTGAGTCATATAGAATCCTTGAGAGAATTCATCACATTAAGAGAAAAGAAACTCTAGAGAAATTTCACCTCATAATTAAGTTTGCAACCCTTTGTCCTTGAAATTCTAAACTTCTTGTGTTCAGCCCCCAAGATCTTCCTATCTTGAGATGGAGAACTTCATTCACTCCTACTACTTGTGAGATTTCCTTTGTGGAGGATTAAGTTGGTGGATGCCCAGCTAGAGGGACTTAGTTTCTTGGTTCCGATATGTTTTGTTACAAAATTTTGTCACTTCTGTACTTATGTTGATTACATTAATAGAAATACTATTTTCTCGTCCAATTGATATCTTGAAAATATTTTTATTACTTTCCATGGGATTATTTTCCATGTATGTTAATGAATTATTCTAATTTATATGCTAACATTATATATCATTACCACATGCTTGTGTATCTTGGTTGTTGAGGACAAGCTGCAGGTATAAATCTTTGGGTCGTGTGATCAACGGTGATCTTCTTCGAACATATGGATGAGGTAGGATTCTATCTTTCTCTTACTAGCATTTTCATTTATATATCATACTTGATATTAGATTTGATTACTAGGTGTCATTCCATCTGTGTGGTTTTCTCCTTGCCATAGAGATAATTTCCTTGTAACAAATTAAGCAAATGATACAATTTCCAAGCAAATGTTTTGTAATAAAGAAAGGGCATTTTACAACATGCGCAAATTCCTAAAATCTTAAAGTGAAACATACCATGAGACTAGACTTGTTACCTCATAAAGAAAGAATTGTTGTCTTCTGGGGGGACAAACCAGTGTAGTGGATGTTTATCTTTTGGCGGCAATGAGTGTTGTTATTTAATTTGAAAAGGAGAGGATCTAGTTTCTTAATGTGGTCCATGTTGGTCAATCTGACTCTCAGCACTCCATGTCTCCTACCTATGTACCTCGATACATCATCTACTTACTTACCCCTAGGAATGGGGGGGGTAACATGGCCTAACAATATTCTGATACTTTTGGAGTTATTGGTGGATATAATTATGTGCACTCCTATTTAAGAACATTCTATGATGAACTTGTTTGAAGGGTACTCTCATAATCAATAAATCAGTAATAAAGAATCTATAATAGAAGTGGTAGAGAAAAGATTAATATATATTGAGATTAACATAAGTGTCGGATTACTGAGAGGGGGGTTGAATCAGTAATAGAGCAATTCAATCCCTTTTAACCACAATATGCAAGTGTTATATCAATGTAGAATTATCATCCAATAGTTGTAGAGTAAATAAATAATGAACAAATGAGCTATCATACACATACACAATCAACCAGTGTTTTAAGTGGAAACCCAAAGTGGGAAAAAACCACGGAATGCTTTTTCTTATATGTATTTAAGAATTACATTCATTGGAAGCACCAACTTACTTTGTTTTCCATCTACAACTGGAAGGAGGCTCCAACCCCCTAATTTCTTAGGCTACAACCTGAGGGAAGCTCCAACTCCCCAATTCTCAGGATACAACCAGAAGGAGGCTATGACCCCCTATGTTCTCTAGCTACAACTGGAAGGTTGCTAAAACCACATATCCGTGCCTCGTCCAGCCGACCTGACGTATAAGTAGAATGATGGAACCATTGTCACACTATCACTATGAGATATACTATTGTAAACCCATACCAATCAACCTGCACCAAAAACCCTATACCAATAACCTGAACCATGCATCAACCTGTACCTCAACCTATAATCAACCTGTACCATAAACAAGTGAATCAACCATGCACCAACCTGTACCAAACAACTTGTAATCAACCTTGTTGAATTCTGGCTTATTCTAGAGAGTGAACCTGAAGAGAGTTCCCCGCATGGAATATGTGTTGTATGGATCTAAAAATTGTACACATAATACTATAGACTGTATTCTAACCAATACATTTGGTCTTACTTAATTTGGATCTATTATGAATAATTTATGACATTTTTACCTGAAACACTTGTTTTAGACTAGTTTAAGGACTAGCCACAAACCTTATTTTCCACGACGTGTAACTCCAAAAATACAACGACCCACAAGCTAAAATTTGCATCACAACTACTTGGATATGTTTCCTCAATGGCCTCCCAATTTCAAGGTCTGAATCACTCTATAAAAAAAATTATTGTGAAAATGGTGAGATGACCTGTAAATAATATACCTTAGAAAGCATCATCAAAAGAATTTATCCTCCCTTGAATTTTGGCCTTCTTTACTTCACCTTCCCTCTGAAATTCGGCTTAGATATCCTTTGGTTACCTCGGTTACATGTAGATATTAAATATTCTCAATTTTGATTAAAATGAGAGAGCATTTCCTCTTATTTATACTTTCATGTAGCTTCCTCAAGGGGTTACCTTTTAACCATCTTAACCCACTTTCCTTATTTTAGGGTTAACCCACTTCTAACCACTTGTCAACTTATTAATTTCTCCATTAACTTTATTATTTAAAAAAAATATTTTGTATTCACTTTGAATTATATTACACTCATCACTTCACTTTATTATTTACCTTCTAAAATCTCTTAAACCACTTTGACTACTTTGACCTTTCGGGGTTTCTAGATGACTCATGAGGGTTCTCCAACTTCACATGGCCATAACTCTCTAACCGTGAAGAGGTATGTGATGTTCCACATACCAATAGAAATGGAATGACATGTACTATCCATCTAGAATATTCTTAACTAAAAAATGTATCAAAAACCATACCATTATCCATCAAACAAACTTGGGTCCATTACCCAAACCTTTCTCCAATTTCACATGGCCATAACTCTCTAACTATGAGGAGTTATGTGACGTTCCACATACCACCGAAAATGGAATGACATGTACTATCCATCTAGAATAGTCTTACCTGAAAATACATCAAAACTCATACAATTATCTATCAAACAAACTTAAGTCCACTACCCAAACCATTGTGCTACCAGAATTCTCTATCGGACTTTCTTCAAGGGTTGACATCAATGAAAACCAACCCAATTAAACAATAATATCCCCCTTTGGAATTGATGGAAACACTATGATTCAATACTGAAGTCATGTCACTCATTCTCCCCCTTTACCTTTACCTTTTCATTTACCTTTTCATCTGATAAATCTCACCCCCTTTGTCATCAATGGCAAAGCTATCTTTCCATCTGGGGTTGCTCCCCCTAACTAAACTTTCCTTGGGGATACTCTCCTTGACTGAACTCTTCCTAATATTGATCTTCCAACCTGAACTGCCCTCTTTATGGTGCTTCCTTATGTAAATCTAAGACATATAATATAAGCATTCAAAATCATTCATTTTGGAGTAGAAATTACTCTGAGTCTCTAGAAAAAATACTCAAAGGCTTCCCTTGGAAGAAGTTTTGTAAAGATGTCTGGCACTTGTGCTTTTGTTCCCACATATTCAACTCAGATGTTCTTCTCTGCAACTTATTCCCATAGAAAGTGATACTTTATTGGAATGTGCTTCGTCTTGGAGTGCATCATCAGGTTCTTTGAGATACTGATGGCGCTTATATTATCACAATAGATTGGAATGGGCTCATCATACTCAACCTATATATATGTCAGAGTTTGTTTCATCCATAGAACAGGTGTACAACATGTTGTTGTTTCAATATAATCTGTCGTGGCTATAGATAAGGATACTGATGATTGTTTCCTGCTTATCCATGATACTAAACACTCACCCAAGTAGAACGTTGCTCCACTGGTGCTTTGTCTATCATCAATGCAACATTCCTAATTTGCATCTGTGTAGGAAATAGGTAATATATCCTTTCCTTTTGGATACTGTTGAAACTAGGTTTTAAACTTTTTACCTCTAAAACTAAAACTTTTATCTTTCGGGATTCGGATTTTCATAAGGTATGATCCTCGCTATCAGTCCAAAAAGACCGATACCAAATTCCCAAAGTGTTTTCATTTCTTCATTATAATAAAAGATAGAAATCTCAAGTGTTATTAAAGTCTATACCCACATTCTGTAAAGTACTTTAATCGTGATAAATTAAAACCCTAAAGGAGTTAATTAACCATCTTTTAACCTTTCTGGATTCAGGTTTACTCAGAACAATATGTTTTCAATACATTTTGAATCGCGAAATTCTGATTCCCGATTTCCCAAAAGAAGTGGAAGTCAGTCTTAATCCTGATTAATTAAAAACTAATCCCATCGTGATTTTGGGATTCAGGGTTTAGTGGTGACATACCTCATGTAAGTGCGATCCCCGAAACCTTGAAATGCGAAGTCCCGACTCAATACCAAAGTTAAGACCTAAACTTTTCACACCGCAATTTCGGGATTCGGGGTTTGGTGTCGATATACTTCATGTAAGCGATATTGCCGAAACCCCGAAACGTGAAATCCCGACTCAAATACCAAAGTTAAAATGAACTAATTTTGTTTCAAATACATTTAATGGTATTTAAACTTCTTAGGTATTTTCATTTATGAGTTCCATCAAATGAGATTTTTCAAATTTTGATTTTAAAATCGCCAAAATACGTCCATATTAATAATGGATAGCTGGTGATTTCCGTGACACCAATGCATATCTCAAAAATATTCTCTTCTTTAAAGGTATTAAATTCTTGGCAACCACGTCAGTACTTTCACCATTAAATGGGTTAAAGGAAAATTAAATGACTTAAATGAGTTAAAGGTCTATGTTTTGAAACTCATTTTTGCTCTTTCTATCAGAAGTAAGTCACATCTAGCCGAGCTTTCACACCTCTCTTCTGTGACAGGTTTTCATTCCAATACAAAATTTATGGCACCAAAGAAGGGACCCAAGAAGAGTGAAGATACAACTGATATTTCCAGCCCAGAGGGAGATGTCATATCCGACACCATATCACATGTTATCGACTCGACTAAATCATGGAAACAAATTTATGAAAATATGGACTTCGAGATCAAAAATTCCCCTAACGACTCCGAGAATCACCTTCGGGACATAGCAGAATCAGAACTTCACAAAATTGAAACATGCCCACGGCTCATGGCGTACAATGACATGATCATTTGGGCTTTGGACAAGGTTGATATTCCAACAAGAAGCATTTTAAATGATCAAGGGGCCATTATCAGCTCATTCAGACCTAAACATATCCAGGTTATGTACAAACTCTCACCCAATCCTAAATTCATTTACAATTCTGAATTCATAGTTGAATTTCAGAGAAAGGAATGCACTGAGGCAGACCAAACTTGCCCTGATTTAATCAAAGGTTGGTGGAGATGTCCATCAAAATTTAGGGTCGATACCCACAGAATTTATGCCATTGACTCTTTGACTAAGTATATGGTTTATGTAGCCATGATGTTGTGCAGACTCTTCGGCAAAAATAATCCCTGTCATTTCCCTACAGAATGGGTGCCCTTTTTAGAAGAAGCATCAGAAGGATATAGTTTCAACTGGGACAAGATTTTATCTGATAATATAGCCAAGGAGGTTTCAGATTACAGAGCTGCAAGAGCCCGAGGTCAACCAGTGGCCTTTTACATGTCATCATACATCATGGATGCAATTTGTTTTATGACTCCATTCCCCCTAATGAATTGGAGTTGGAACACAACCTACCTTGAACCCATTCACGAATATCACTCTGAGTTGTGGGAAGAAAGCGCAAAAAAATCATTTTACAAAATTTTCCATTTCGTGGTAATACCAATGCATAAAAAAGTTTTTGGTTGTGACCCTCCTCGCATTTTTGAAGCCATTGCAAATAACCTCAAGCCAATAGTAGACTGGTTCATTGAAGAAAGCTTCTTCTATATCAAGGTTTATAGGTGTTCAATTCCCCCTAATGTGCTTCCAAAATTCCTCCAGGGTAGACTGGTGTGTAGGGAAGTAGAAAACCAAATAGTAAAAGGTGGTATCGGAATAGAGCTAAAGGCAGCTCAAAAGAAGTCCTGGCCAATCTTCCCTGTTCACATCGGGAAATTTTCATTACAAAATTTGGGACATTCCAGGATGGAAGTAGAAGCACTAGAAGAAGTTAAACTGTTAAATATTGAATACAAAAGGCATGACCCTTATCAACTAGTGAACAAACACTTGGTACATTGCAATATGAAATAATATGAACATGAGGAGTCCCCTTGGGATGACATGTTCAAAGGGACCAAGTATTATAAAGAAGTGTTAGAACGAGTACAAACACTGTCGTCCGACCTGCAAGCCAGCTTTCAGACCTTTCAAAGGCATAGACGGAGTGTTCTTCCCCATGTACTTCAAGGAGAAGAAGTCACCCTCCCCCAGGAGCAAGAAAGTGTTCCCCTAGGTTTCGAGCAGGAAGCACAGAAGAAGGGAAATCCGAAAAAATCCTCATAGGATATGGAAAGGCCTCCACAAAACAAAAAGACCGAAGCAGAGAAAAGGTTACGGAGACCTCCCAAGTCTAGTAAGCTTACTCCCCCTACATCACCCAGTGTTGATGTCAATACACCTAAGGTGGCAGGAGCGAAAGGATCTACAGAGCTAGGGAGTCCCATAGCTTCCTTAACACCCCTACAGTCCACTTTTGGACTCCCACAGATAGGAGCTTTGTTTGTTGATGAACTTACCTCCATTCCCATAGATGAGATTCCTCTTTCAGATTATTTTTTCAACAGAAAAGGGAAGGTCGTCCTGAAACAGGAGATGCATAAGAAGGAGGCGAATATGGTAAAAAAACATAAAGTCTTGATAGACGGATAGAATTTGGAGGAAGAGGATTTCGCTACAGAGATAGTAGGTTCCATGGGAGCCATGGCAACAAAAAAAATTTTACCGTGGGAAAAATGAGAACTAGGATAAAGAAGAGTGATAAAATCATAGCACAATTACAAGAGCAGTTAAAAATGCCAAGGAGAACAATAGAGAAGAAATGAGTAAAAACTTGGAGCAGACAAGGGTTGTCGAAAGGTTAGAGGTTCAATTACTCAAAATGAGCTTGGACGAAATGAGCCAGAAAATACAAGCAAGTCAACTACAGATTACTCAGCAAAAGGAGCATGCAGAACAATTACAGGCTAGATTAATATTGATGGAATGTCAAATTATAGATCTAAAAGATTTCTAGGCCTAGTCATTTGAGGTGCATTCAAAAATAGAAGATGGACAGCAGAAATTGATTTCCAAGATAGAGATTGTTCAGAATTACTTTCAAGAAGTAGATAATGCCTTTGATAATATTATCCTAAGGGGAAAAGAAGCCAAAGTAGTGAGGATTACTCTCCAAAAGGCAATTATATATTTGACAGGTGAGGAGGTATACAAAACTACGAAAGTATCATCCACAGATAAAATCAGAGGCGACATCATGCTTAAGCTATGGGAAACCAACATAGCTGAAAGAAAAAGAATAGTCAAAGAAATCAGAGATGACTGTGAAGAAGTTTTTGATATTTTAGACAAAGGGTCGTTAAATATTGGAAAGGGAAATTGTATAGGACTTCTGGGACAAATCAATATTGAAAGACATCAATTAAATTTTAGGGAAAATTTGAGTGAAATCCAAATGGAAATTTCACAACTAAGAAAAATGGATGTCACCCTATTCAACAGGGTGTTAGTTAAGCCTAACTTAAAACTATAGTCAATAAAGTTTTCATATAAAGGAGTTGATTACCATCTTTCCAAGATTCAAAGAAAGGTTTATCTGTTTGAGGCAAGAGACCTTCCAGAACCCCCTAGAAATTTTACACAGTTCCTGGAGAAATGCATTAAATGTATTGAATCAAAAGAAGGAGAGTCGTCAACAAAGTAGAAGTATTATTTGGAAGAGCTTTACTTCCAAGAAAATGGAAAAATGGAGAAGATCATGCAAACGGTTTCGGATCTATTTTTTTTTAAATAGTTAGTCACTAGGACTTAGGAAATCACCAACCGTCTTAAGATTGGTGGTTTTGTATAGTTGTAATTTTTCAAGACTAAGAACAGGGTTTTTTCTAGAGGAGATTGTAAAGAGAAAATTTTCATTTTTCCATAATTAATACAATATAGATTGAAGATTCCAGATCTTTTCAAGCCTGAGTTATGTGTTTCTCTGTCATTTAATCTTTTATTTCATACCTTCATTAAATGATTTCATGATGTAACTTCTATTGTGGTGATTAAACATTCAGATTATCTAATCGTTTGCATTTTTTCCTCTGTATTAGCTGTCAGCAAATATAAGACCTATGAACATTTTAGAACTCTGAAATCATATACTTCTTCGACGTTATCATCCTTCTTTCTTCTATTAATATAAAATGATATTCCTCTTAAGTTGATGCCTCATTTTTTGTCATACAAATACATGTTTCCTTTTCTTTCTTCATTCCATGCATTGCCTCTTTAAATTTGACTCAGATACTAGAAAAGGCCTTCATTTCTATTATACTATTGATCCATAATTTGGAAGTTTTATTCTTATTCATTCAAACCAGAAATATGTAACCCTTAAAAAAAAAAATTGACTTAAAGAAAAAGGAAATCCTTTGCTTTCATGATGATTCCAGTTACCAGACAACCTAATATAGAACCCGGTCTGTCAGATCAGATGAGCATTGTGTTAAACCTATTCAATACCATCTTACAAACAACAAATACACAGGTAGAACTTGAATGTTCATGGGCTGGAATTGAAAGGGATATTAGCATCCAAGAACAATGGGAAGCTAGACAGAGACAGTTAAGGAACCAATTGTGATCTCGCTTTCCATTAAGCTAGTATTTTTACCCATTAATTATATATACCTTTTCGGATGCCTTGAAGGTATACTTTAGAGCCTTAAAGTATAAACTCAGGAACAACATCTCTTTGGCGCCATTGTTGGGGATCGAAGAAACGAATATTTTCTCTGGGAAGAACGACATTGACTTTTTCTTTCTTTGATAGTGAACAAAGATCGAAAAACCTTCTAAGGCTACTTTTATCTTTCACTTGGTGATTCCATGATAAGTAAATTGGTTTTCGGTCTAAAGAACACCAGAAAGAACCTCGACGAAAAGAAGACCTCACTAGTATCTGATCCGGAAAAGATTTTAAAATCAAGAAGATTTCTTAGACAAATCGTTTCACCAATACATATTATCGGTCAAACTAATTCTACACGATCGAACGTTAGAGAAATACTCGAGAGATCTGTCTCCCTCCCCCTTTCAAACGATACGTCTTTTTTTCCCGAAGTCCACACTCCTACTACCGAACGCTCTGACGAGTGTCATGTGTATCCTATTTTAACCCCCGTCAATTCTCCTATATATTCGTCTTACAAGCCTGGAGAAACAAGTTATTTTCATCTTGGACCTTCTTTCTCCAGTTTCCTATGCCTTGATGATCAGTTTCCCACAACCTTTCTGCCACATTCAAGTACAACCCAAAATCTACCAATCTTCCATGAACTTTCTCCTCATACACCCCAAGTTTCAATCTCAAATTTATCAATGGTTGTGCATGGAGGTGCAGGGGCTGGAGGAGGTGTTGTAGGTGGTGCCACAGGAGGAGCGACAGGTGGCCAAGTACCACTCCCTAGAATTTTTTCTAAGGTGGATGCCAGATATGCCCCTCTTTTCCTCTCGGTTCCCCTACATGACCTTCCAGAAAATTACATGAAAAATATCCCAAAATTTACAAGGGAAGGTGATTTAACCGCACAAGAACACATCAATTTATTTGACCAGTTTATCGATATCCTAGGACTCGAACATGAAGATGTCTACTCTAGACTCTTAGTACAAACTTTTGAAGGGTGGGTTAGAACCTTATTCTAAGGTTTAGCTGTGCGATCTTTAAGGTCATACGATGAGCTTCAAAGTGCTTTCATCAGACAATGGGAGAAAGAAAAGATCACCTCTATTATCTGACCGAATTCGGGGCTCTTAGAAAAAAACATTTTGAATCAGTTCTTGAGTTCACCCAAAGATTTAATAAATTGTATAATAAGATTCCCATCGAGGTCAAACCTTCCTAGCCTGCAGCAAAAGTAACTTTCCTTGGAACTTTCAACCTTGATTTCTCCCTACTATTAAGAGAGAGGAGATCAGTAGACCTCACCAAGATGCAAGACGATGCCCTAGAAATTGAATCAAACATGATGGCTTTAGGAAAGATAAAAGCCAAAACGGAGGCTGGGAACAAAGAAACCAAAAGATATCGAGAACAAGGAGGATCTTCAGGGTCAGGAAGATCTTTGAGAGACAAAATGGATGACATGGATAGGAAAATTAAAGAACTATCTCATAAGATTTCGAAAATGGAATTAGATCAGACAAAAAATGACCATTTTCATAGAAAGGATTTCAGAAGGAATCACAATCCTCAAGTCCCACAAAGACAAATTAAGAATGAGGATCAGAAAATCCCAACCCCCTTCAAGAGTGAAAACTTCATTGGAGAGGAAGATTTAGAAGATTTCGAGGAATTAGAGGAAGATATAAACAATCTGGGTGATGATGAGCCACAACCCTATTTATCGATACAAGATTATGAAAAATTCTTAAATAAAGAAAATAGCTTGGAAAATGACCTAAACAGTAGTACTTTTGAAAATTTGACCTACCAGGGTATTGCCGACGGTATAATGGTCGAGCTTCAACACAAGTACAATCTAAGGCCTAGAAATAGGAGTGTTGCAATCAAACAGACGAAAAAGATCTTGCCTAGGAGCGAGACAAACGAGATAGTTTCAAAAAATGTTGAAAAGCAGACTGAAAAAAATAACATAGTGGACACACATCCTACCAAGACTAAGGTGTCTGAAACACCCACAGTCAAAACACAAAAAGCAAAAGTTCCTGCAACGGAAACAAAACCTTCACCACAAAGGAAAGATGATAAGAAGGGGACCAAAGTCCAAACCATAGAGAACGACAAAATTGCGGGGAGTTTCAATCTGGAAAATGAAATAAATAAAATTAAGATCCTCATATCTCTTGTGGATCTGGCAAAAAATCCCATCTACAAAAAACAAATCACCAAGATGATTAGTTTTTCGGAAGATGAAAGCCAAGCCGATGTCATTAACTTAGAAGATGACAAAAACATAGATACCAACTTAACGAGAACTCTACAGAGTTCTCATTTTTTGGGGGGTCCATTTTTTTACCTCGTTTTTAAAAATGGTGCTACCGGTAGCACCCCCTCTCCCTTTTTAGGTGGTTTTTCCATATTTTAAATTTTTCAATCCACAATGTTTACACTTTTTTTTTTAAATGCTTATTTGTCATCTATTTTCATTTTTTTCATGTTTTTTTTTATTTTTATTCAATGGTGTTTTTAGTCATTTTTGCACACTTCTTTCAATCTTAAAAATATTTTTTACCATTTACTNCTATTTTCATTTTTTTCATGTTTTTTTTTTTTATTATTCAATGGTGTTTTTAGTCATTTTTGCACACTTCTTTCAATCTTAAAAATATTTTTTACCATTTACTTTTTTGAAGTTATCATTTTTCATATAATTGTATCTTCTTAATTAATTTATTGTTCCGTACTTTTAAAATATAGTGGAAAACACCATTCTTAACACATTGTTTACCTTTACTTCAATACATGGAAAAAAATTGTAGTTAAATAACACTATTTTTTAATATTTAACAAAAAAATATAATTCATTTATTTTATATAAATTAAAAACTAAGAAAACTAAGAAAAACAAAAGAACTGAAATTAAAAAAAAATAAAAATAAAAATAAAAAAAAACAAATTTAGATAATAAAAAATATCAAAGAGAAACTTAAAAAACTAAAGAGGAAAAAAA
>SNQJ01S0013198.1:69016-86128 GCA_010110895.2 Picea sitchensis | reverse complement strand
TGGAAACGTTGAGACTAACTTTCGAATCAAGGATAGGTAATATTCGATTTTTCTCCTAAAATTTGGTTGAACCAAAAGTCTGTCTAGGTTAACCCTAACCTTTTTAGTCACTCTAGCAGAAATAAAATGATCATTTTCGCTCAAGGGAAGTTCAAAAAAATAAATTCTCCGAGATTCTTAATAAAGTTAAAGTGTTTGAGGGCCAAAAGGAGATTGATCTAGAGCTATTTTAAAAAAAAAAGCAGACAGACCCTTGCTATAAAAATCTTTAAGCAGTATATTTTCCCTGAGTATGTTACATGCTTATTGATTGCCCCCACTTCATAACAAAAATGTGTATAAAGAGATGGTGAAAGGAAATTCGTTATAGATTGCCCCCATCTAATCTAAAGAGATGGTGAAAGGAAATTCATTATCGATTACCCCCATCTAATCTAAAGAGATGATGAAAGGAAATTCATTATATGATTGCCCTCATCTCAGCACTTAAATGCTAAAAATAACGAAGTGGTGAAAGGAAATTCAATGTGGAAAATCCGATAACTTCACAGGAGTACTGAATAGGCCCACTGGCAGTGAAGCAATGTCTACATATTGGTCAAGGCTGTTATCCACAAATTGCAAGATGCTCTGGTAATTTTCTCCTTTTAGCCAGATTACACTCTAAGATTATGGGATTTCAGATTATATTCTAAGAATATCTTGATGCGGATACAATCAAATAAAAACTAGTAGAACGGCTAATCTGGTTTTGATTATCTTGCACAAGTCTGAGGTCAGTTTCAGAAAGGGAAATCTATGTGAGCCTACTTCGAGATTGTCGAACGCTTTAGTCTTGGAAGTTTTCCAAAGTTAAGGTTGGAATCTTTATCCTCCTAGTAGGGTTTTCACAACTATGTCTCATAGACTAGAATAACTGACCCCATTTACCCAATAAAAGGCAATATGTTTGCATGTTCTCCTCGTCCCATAAGGAGACGAGGTCCCCAATTGGAGCCTATGTTGAAACTAGGTTTTAAACTTTTTACCTCTAAAACTAAAACTTTTCTCTTTCGGGATTCGGCTTTTCATAAGGTATAATCCTTGCTATCAGTTCAAAACGACCAGTACCAAAGTCCCAAAGTGTTTTTATTTCTTCGTTATAATAAAAGACAGAAATCTCAAGTGTTATTAAAGTCTAGACGCACATTCTATAAAGTACTTTTAATCGTGATAAATTAAAACCCTAAAGGAGTTAATTAACCATCTTTTAACCTTTCAGGATTTGGGTTTACTCAGAACAATACATTTTGAATCGTGAAATCCCGATTCCCGATTTCTCGAAAGAAGTGGAAGTCAGTCTTAATCCTGATTAATTAAAAACTAATCCCATCATGATTTCGGGATTCAGGGTTTACTGGTGACATACCTCATGTAAGCGCAATCCCCGAAACCCCAAAACGCGAAGTCCCAACTCAATACCAAAGTTAAGACCTAAACGTTTCCCACCGCGATTTCGGGATTCGGGGCTTGGTGCTGATATACCTCATGTAAGCGAGATCCCCAAAACCCTAAAACGTGAAAACTCGACTTAAATACCAAAGTTGAAATGAACTAATTTTGTTTCAAATACATTTAATGGTATTTAAACTTCTTAGGTATTTTCTTTTATGAGTTCCATCAAATGAGATTTTTCAAATTTCGATTTTAGAATAGCCGAAATACGGCCATATTAATAACAGATAGCTGGTGATTTCTGTGAAACCAATTCATATGTCATAAATATTCTCTTCTTTAAAGGTATTAAATTCTTGGCAACCGCGTCAATACTTTCACCATTAAATGAGTTAAAGGAAAATTAAATGAGTTAAAGGTCTGTGTTTTGAAACTCATTTTTTCTCTTTCTATCAGAAGTAAGTTGCATCTAGCTGAGCTTTCACACCTCTCTTCTGTGACAGGTTTTCATTCCAATACAAAAGTTATGGCACCAAAGAAGGGACCCAAGAAGAGTGAAGATACAGCTGAGATTTCTAGCCTGAAGGGAGATGTCATATCTGACACCACACCACATGCTATTGACTTGATTAAATCATGGATATAAATTTATGAAAATCTGGACTGCGAGATCAAAAATTTCCCTAACGACTCCAAGAATCACCGTCGAGACATAGCAGAATCAAAATGTCACAAAATTGCAACATGCCCACAGCTCATGGCATACAACGACATGATCATTTGGGCTTTGGACAAGGTTGATATTCCAATGTGAAGCATTTTAAATGATCAAGGGGCCATTATTATCTCATTCAGACTTGAACATATCCAAGTTATGTACAAACTCTCACCCAATCCTAAATTCATTTACAATATCGAATTCATAGCTGAATTTCAAAGAAAGGAATGCACTGAGGCAGACCAAACTTACCCTTATTTAATAAAAGGTTGGTGGAGATGTCCATCAAAATTTAGGGCCGATACCCACGGAATTTATGCCACAACCTCTTTGAATGAGTATATGGTTTATGTAGCCATAATGTTGTGCAGACTCTTTGGCAAAAAGAATCCCTGTCATTTCCCTACAGAATGGGTGCCCTTTTCAGAAGAAGCATCAGAAGGATATAGTTTCAACTGGGACAAGATTTTATCTGATAATATAGCCAAAGAGGTTTCGGATTACAGAGTTGCAAGAGTCCGAGGTCAAACAATGGCCTTTTACATGTCAGCATACATCACGGATGCAATTTGTTTTATGACTCCATTCCCCTGATGAATTGGAGTTGGAACACAACCTGCCTTGAACGCATTCACGAATATCACTCTGAGTTGTGGGAAGAAACGCAAAAAAATTGTTTTACAAAATTTGCCATTTCGTGGTAATACCAATGCATAAAATGTTTTTCGACTGTGACCCTCCTCCCATTTCTGAAGCCGTTGAAAATAACCTCAAGCCAATAACAAACTGGTTCATTGAAGAAATTTTCTCCTACATTAGGGTTTATGGGTGCTCAATTCGCCCTCACGCGCTTCCAAAATTCCTCCCGGATAGACTGGTGTGTAGGGAAGTAGCACACCAAATATAAAAATTGGTATCGGAATAGAGCTAAAGGCATCTCAAAAGAAGTCTTGGCCAATATTCCCTGTGCACATTGGAAAATTTTCATTACAAAATTTGGGACATTCCAGGGTGGAAGTAGAAGCACTAGAAGAAGTTAAACTGTTAAATATTGAATACAAAAGGCATGACCTTTATCAACTAGTGAAAAAACACTTGGTACATTGAAATATGAAAGCATATGAACATGAGGAGTCCCCTTGGGATGACATGTTCAAAGGGACCAAGTCTTATAAAGAAGTGTTAGAATGAGTACAGACACTGTCGTCTGACATGCAAGCCAACTTTCGGACCTTTCAGAGGCATATATGGAGTGGTCTACCCTAAGTACTTCAAGGAGAAGAAGTCACCCTCCCCTAGGATCAAGAAAGTGTTCCCCCGGGTTTCAAGTAGGAAGCACAGAAGAAGGGAAATCCCAAAAAAGCCTCATAGGATACGGAAAGGCCTCCACAAAACAAAAAGACCGAAGCAGAGAAAAGGTTAGGGAGACCTCCCAAGCCTGGCAAGCTTACTCCCCCTGCATCACCCGGTGTTGATGTCAATACGCCTAAGGTAGTAGGAGGGAAAGGATCTACAGAGCTAGGGAGTCCCATAGCTTCCTTAACACCCTTACAGTCCACTTTTGGACTCCCACAGACAGGAGCTCTGTTTGTTGATGACCTTACCTCCATTCCAATAGATGAGATTCCTCCTTCAGATTATTTTTTGAGCAGAAAAAGGAAGGTCGTCCTGAAACAGGAGATGGATAAGGAGGGGAATATGGTAAAAAAACATAAAGTCTTGATAGACAGATATAATTTGGAGGAAGAGGATTTCGCTACAGAGATAGCGGGTTCCATGGGAGCCATGTCAACAAAAAAATAAATTACCGTGGGAAAAATGAGAACTAGGATAAAGAAGAGTGATAAAATCATAGCACAATTACAAGAGAAGTTAAAAAATGTTGAGGGGAACATTAGAGAAGAAATGAGTAAAAGATTGGAGTATACAAGGGATACTGAAAGGTTAGAGGTTCAATTACTCAAAACACGCTTGGACAAAATGAGCCAGAAAATACAAGCAGGTTAGCTACAGATTACTCAACAAAAGGAGCATGCAGAATAGTTACAGACTAGATTAATATTGATGGAAGGTCAAATTATATATCTAAAATCTTTCCAGGCCCAGTCATTGGAGGTGCATTCAAAAATAGAAGCTGGACAACAAAAATGTATTTCCAAGATGGAGATTGTTCAAAATTACTTTCAAGAATAGATAGTTCCTTTGATAATATTATCCTAAGGGAAAAAGAAGCCAAAGCAGTGAGGATTACTCTCCAAAAGGCAATTATATATTCGACAGGTGAGGAGGTATCCAAAACTACGAAAGTATCAGCCACAGAGAAAATCAGAGGTGACATCATGCTTGAGCTATGGGAAACCAACATAACTGAAAGCAAAAGAATAGTCAAAGAAATCAAAGATTACTCTGAAGTTGTTTTTGATCTTTTAGACAAAGGGTCGTTAAATATTGGAAAGGGAAATTGTATAGGACTTCTGGGATAGATCAATATTGAAAAACATCAATTAAATTTTAGGGAAAATTTGAGTGAAATCCAAATGGAAATTTCACAACTAAGAAAAATGGATGTCACCCTATTCGACAGGTTGTTAGTTGAGCTTGACTTAAAACTACAGTCAATAAAGTTTGCAGATAAAGGAGTTGATGACCGTCTTTCCAAGATTCAGAGAAAGGTTTATCTGTTCAAGGAAAGAGACCTTCCAGAACCCCCCCGAAATTTTACACAGTTCCTGGAGAAATGCATTAAATGTATTGAATCAAAAGAAAGATATTCATCAACAAAGTAAAATTATTATTTGGAAGAGCTTTACTTCCAAGAAAATGGAGAAATGGAGAAGATCATGCAAATGGTTTCGGATCTATTTTTTTAAAAATAGTTAGTCACTAGGAATTAGGAAATCACCAACCATCTTAAGATTGGTGGTTTTGTATAATTGTAATTTTTCAAGACTAGGAACGAGATTTTTTCTGGAGGAGATTGTAAAGAGAAAATTTTCATTTTGCCAGAATTAATACAATATAGATTGAAGATTCCAGATCTTGTCAAGCCTGAGTTATGTGTTTCTTTGTCATTTCATCTTTTATTTCATACCTTCATTAAATGCTTTCATGATGTAACTTATATTGTCGTGATTAAACATTCAAATTATCTAACTGTTTGCAGTTTTTCCTCTGTATCAGCTGTCAGCAGATATAAGACCTATGAATGTTTTAGAACTCTGAAATCATATACTTCTTTGAATTTATCATCCTTCTTTCTTCTATTAGTATAAAATGAAATTCCTCTTAAATTGATGCCTCATTTTTTGTTATACAAATACATTTTTTCTTTTCTTTCTTCATTCCATGCACTGCCTCTTTAAATTTGACTCAGATACTAGAAAAGGCCTTCATTTCTATTATACTATTGATCCATAATTTGGAAGTTTTATTCTTATTAATTCAAACCAAAAATCTGCAACCCTTAAAAAAAAAAATTGACTTAAAGAAAAAGGAAATCCTTTGCTTTCATGATGGTTCCAGTTACCAGACAACCTAATATAGAACCCGATCTATCAGATCAAACAAGCATTGCGTTAAACCCATTCAATACCATCTTACAAACATCAAATACACGGGTAGAACTTGAATGTTCATGGGCTGCAATTGAAAGGTATATTAGCATCCAAGAACAATGGGAAGCTAGACAAAGACAGTTAAGGAACCAACTGTGATCTCGCTTTCCATTAAGCTAGTCTTTTTACCCATTAATTATCTCTACCTTTTTGAATGCCTTGATGGTATACTTTAGAACCTTAAAGTACAAACTCAGGAACAACAGATACCATAATCCAAACTCTTATGTTTCTTTGAGATATTTGTAAATCCTCTTTACTTCCAAGACATGTGATTCCTTCAGTGTTGCTTGAAATATTTCCACCTGTCCAACTGCCTCCATTATATCTGGTCTATATGTTGTCCCATATAGTAAGCTACCAATTGTTGACCTATATTTCCTCTGATTTGTGGACTTTGAATCATCATCTTTGCTCAACTTGCAATTGGTTTGCATAGGAGTGGTAACTAGTTTACACTCTTCCATTCCGAACTTCTTTAGTATTTATATGATATACTTAGTTTGAGAAATGAAAATTCCTTGGTTTCTTTGACATATCTGAAGACCCAGAAAGAATGATAGTTCTCTGAGTAATGAAATTTCAAATTCATTATGCATGTCCTTTTCAAATTTCTGTCTTAACCTGTCATTAGTACATCCAAAAAAAATATCATCAAAATAAATTTAAATTAATAAAATACTACCTTGAGTTACCTTGATGTAGAGGTTGTTGTCTGCACTTCATTTCCATAGCTCATAGGGAGTTTCGTCATTGTTTTTTTTGAGCATTACTATGTTTACTCAAACTCTGCAAGATGCCCATAGGATGGTTCTCTAGTTTGTCTCAGCTACCGCATAGACTCCCCATGTATATTATTCATATCATCTAGGAGTCTCTAAGATGGATGGCTGAGAACAATTCTTTCTCTGATGTGTATTCATAATCATATTCATTGGTAGATTCATCATCTCTCTAAGATTTGATTGATTTCCTTCTATCTACAGATTCATCTCTCACTACAGTACCTGAAAGTACAATCTCTTGAACTTGTTCCTTATTTGCCTATCCTTCTTTTCTTTCAGTTATTTTACAAACCTTTTTGTATCTTTGATATTTCTTTTTCTCTGTATAATTTTATTTATATCATTTTATTTCCAATCTTGCAATCTTTGGGACATGGTCTTTGTTCACCTGTTCTTCATGTTTTGAACAACCACTGTCAACATACAAACCATGCTTTTTCTTCTTAGCTTGTAGAGCGAGTGTGCATTCTTCATTTATATACTAATTCTAAATTCTTATCCATGTTCTCTTATGAGGCTCATGTCTATGATTGTTGTTGTTTTGTTGTAGTTCTCTATGAGAGACTGTCATTCTACAATCTTTGGCCATTTGTCCAAAGTTATTGCACTTGTAGCATTCCACTTCAGTGCTCAATGATTCAAACATATTGTAGCTTCTTCTCTGTGTTTCATTATACCTTCTTGGATAACCATTTTTTGTATGTCTTTCAAAGTTTTTTATGTTCCTACTATTATCTCTGCAACTTACAACTTTATGTCCAAAATTATTGCATGCATAACATAAACCAAAAAAGATAGTTTGATACCTGGGAGTTGAAGATCTTCTGAAAGGAGTTACTCTTATGAATCATTTTCCTTCATGAGGCCTATTTGTTTCTGTCAGTCATCAATTATGAAATATGAATCTTCTCAGTGGAGGAGTGTCCCTGTAATCTTCCTTGTAGGTCTTCCTATCCCCTTTGATTGTTTCTGCATAACTTTTTCGATATGTTTCTTGTTATGTTTCTTTGGAGCTTGATCCCTTTTATGTCTGATTGTATCCAAGCCTGAACTTGTCATGATTAGGACTTTGACTACTGATAACGTCATCCAAAACTTTTGAGTTGTTCTGCATATTTTTGTTTTGAAGATCCTTTCTCAATGTGACAATCTTTGCTTCCAAATTTCCAATGATTGTGTCTCTTTCTTCTAAATGTTCTTTGAGTTCTTATTCAATTATTTTATATTCTTCTATTTGAAACTTCAATTACATAATGATATTCTCTAGTTCTTGAGTGTCTTCCTTCTTCTCTAGTTCAGCTTGTAGCTTCTTTGTTTTCCTCTTTTCTATTTTTATAACTTCTATGTAAGTCAACAATTATTATCGGTAGTCAACTTATGCCTCTTCATATTCTTCTTTGGTGTCTTATTTATCATAGTATTCTACTACAATGAATATAACTCTTTTCGTCTCACTATCACTGACTTCATCTTCATCTAATGAGGATATGTCTTCTTTGGTGCATAAGATTTTTTTGAAAACTTTCTTTGTGGTTCCTTTGCCTTTATATGTTTGTTTTCTATTTGATTAATCTTCATCATTCCCCTTATTTTTCTTATGAGGACATTTGTTAGCAAAATGACCAATACCATCACAGTTAAAACAAATCAATGTAAGGTTACCTTTATATCTGTCATTGGTTCCCTTGTTCAATCTCTTGACAAAATTGTCCATTTCTTCATCATCTTCCGAGATGTCACTGTTGTTGCTATGTTCTTTTTTATTTTTTCTTTCCCTTTTTCTTTGACCTTTTGGATGCTTTGAAAGTTGCTTCTTTTATGTCTGGATTTTCATGTTTAGTTCTCATTTCATATGTTGTGAAGATTCCATCTAGTTTGTCCATGCTTCTTGATTCTAGATATTCTCTTTCTTCTAGTGTTGATATCTTAGGATAAAATCTCATAGGAAGAGATCTTAGTACCTTTTGAACAATTACAGATTCTTTAATTTCTTCTCCCAATCCTATGATTTCATTTACTATTTCATCGACTCGTAAGAAGAAATCTGCAATATTCTCATCTTCCTTCATCTTTAGTTGTTTGAACTGACCTCTGTAAGTTTGAAGCTGTGTTGCTTTGATGTTTGAATCTCCTTCATAAATATTTTGAAGTTTGTCCCAAATATCCTTAGCATATTTACAATGCATAAATTTGGTGTATATCGATTCACCAATACGATTCAGAAGTGCATTGGTGGCTTTGGAATTATTTTGACAGAGTTTTATTGCTCTTTCACTTGTTGGAGAAACTGTTGGTTCTTTGTATCCATCTACTACAGATTGTCAAATTTCAAATCCATGTGCATGTATATATTTCTTCATCCTTCTTCTCTAGAAGGCATACTTCTTTCCATGAAACTGTGGTATTCCATGTTTGTGCATGTTCTTTCTCTCCATGATCTACCTTTCAATGGTTAAACTGATTCTTGAAGGAATCTACTCTGATAGCAATTGTTGGATTACTGAGAGGGGGGGTGAATCAGTAATAGAGAAATTCAATCCTTTTTAACCACAATATGAAAGTGTTATATCAATGTTGCATTATCATCCAATATTTGCAGAGTAAATAAACAATGAACAAATGATAAATAATACACATACATAGTACACTAGTCTTTTATGTGGAAACCCAAAGTAGGAGAAAACCACGGAATTATTTTTCTTATATGGATTTAAGAATTACATTCATTGGAAACACCAACTTCCTTTGTTTTCTAGCTACAACTGGAAGGAGACTCCAACCCCCTAATTTCTCAGGCTACAACCTGAGGGAAGCTCCAACTCCCCAATTCTCTAGCTACAACTAGAAGGAGGCGAAACCCCCATATGTTCTCTGGATACAACCGAAAGGTAGCTACAAACACCTGTCCTTGCCTCGTCCAACCGCCTTGACGTATAAGTATAATGATGGAACCACTGTCACACTATCACTGTGAGATATATTGTTGTAAACATGTACCAATCAACCTGTACCAATCAACCAGCACCAAACAACCTGTACCAATAACTTGAACCATGTTTTAAGGTAGCTAGAGAGGTTTTGGGGAGGCCTAAAGGGCCCATAGTGATAATAGTGGATACCATTCAATGTAAGGTGGACTAGGTCCACTATATTATTAAATAAGGCCCAATATGGTAGTTAGATATAATAAATGTAAGAGAACTTCTTAGAAGGTTCTACTTCTAGAAGATTCCTCCTCTAGAATGTTCTTAGGTGATGGTAGCACTATATAAAGATGTTCAAGCAATGTAATGGGACATGAAGAGAAATATTGGATTTGGAGCGGTAGCTCAATAGGAGGATTCCCTCTCGAAGAGGCAAGTGAACAGGAGAGGATCTCTTCCATAATAGGATCCATTGTATGGTGTTTCCCTACCTCAAGGGTTTGATAGTAATAAAGGATATTTTGCATATTGTTCTTGTGTATCTTTTGTGCTAATTTTTTATTCAGTCTTTGGTTCTTAACAATTGGTATCATAGCACTTTTCTTGCCAGACATTGTGGGCAAATATTTTTTATTTTTGCATTTTATTTTTCGGAGAAGAAAAAAGAGGGTTGCGACATTCCAGAAATTTTCGGTATATTTTTGTGAAAAAAGTGTAGAAACAGGTTATATATCTGATTTCCTCTCATAAAAACACCCAAGTTGAAAATACAAATCGTCTGAAACAGAGTCTGGGAAGTCAAGATATTGAAGTTTTAAAATCTACAATTTTTCAGGGTTTTTTCGCGGACGGTGACGCGATTTTTTTTTTTATTTCTATAGAATCTGGAAAAAAAAATTGCCCAAACAAATTACATATCTCATTTCCTCTCACAATTTCACCCAATTTTCAAAAACAATTCAGCTAAAATGGAGTCCGGGAAGTGAAGTTATGAGCATTTTAAATTCAGCAGTTTTTTAGGGTTTTTCCAGAAAAAGCCGTGATTTTCTGCTGTAACTTATTGGTCTATTTTTTGGGTTTTTTCGTGTCAACTATGGGACCAAAGAGTTCATAGGGTGATCAGATGGATATTTCCTCTCAAACCCTCAAAGAAATTCTTGAAGCATTCAAATCCCAATTTTATGACACATTGAATGACAAATTGGATGCCTTTGTAGATGGCCTCAATGATAGTTTTCGTAGTATTCAAGATTCATTGAATAACATGCAGAAGAGATTTCTTATGGAGAATATAATGCATGAATATAATCAAGAAATATATTCTTGATATGATCTCGAGGCCGATTGCGATGATTGGTATATGGATAGTTGTCATTTTTGGGATGACAACCACTTTCATATTTTATTTGATGACTCTTCTCCACCTTCTATAGAGAACATCAATGTCTCACATCAGGAGCTAGTTACCAGCATCCAACCTGCATATTTTACAATGGTATTGTTCCTTCTAGATTTATATTTGATCCTCTCCCACTATGTGGATGAATATTATTATTTGGATCCACATGATAGGTACTAGTATTGGGAGCATCATTTCCAGTTGGTTATTGGGTGTCGATATCTTCTGTGTGGAGTTCACATGAGCACTTGGACATGGGACCCTGGTTTACAATGGCGGTTGGACTACTTCAGCATGGTGGCTTCCATTTTTCAATGGGACCCTGGTTCTCTAGTCTACTTTAGCACTATGGTCTACACTTATCCATGGGATCTTGGTATATGGTTGTACATCAAGCGTTGAGGACAACACTTTCATAAGGGGGATGGAATGTAAGGTAGCTAGAGAGGTAGTGGGGAGGCCTAGAGGGCCCATAGTGATAATAGTGGAGACCATTCAATGTAAGGTGGACTAGGTCCACTATATTATTAAATAAGGCTCACTATGGTAGTTAGATATAATAAATGTAAGAGAACTTCTTAGAAGGTTCTACTTCTAGAAGATCCCTCCTCTAGAATGTTCTTAGGTGATGGTAGCACTATATAAAAAGGTTCAAGCAATGTAATGGGACATGAAGAGAAATATTGTATTTGGAGCGGTATCTCAATAGGAGTATGCCCCCTTGAAGAGGCAAGTGAACAGGAGAGGATCATTTACATAATAGGATTCATTGTATAGTGTTTCCCTACCTCAAGGGTTTGATAGTAATAAAGGAGATTTTGCATATTGTTCTTGTATATCTGTTGTGGTGATTTTGTATTCAGTATTTGGTTCTTAACACATGAATCAACATGTATCTCAACCTGTAATCAACATGTACCATAAACAAGTGCATAAACCATGCACCAACCTGTACCAAACAACCTGTAATCAACCTTATTGAATTCTGGCTTATTCTAGAGAGCGAACTTGTAGAGTGTGCCCCGCAAAAAATATTTGTTTTATGGATATGAGAATTGTACATAGAATACTACAGCCTGTACTCTAACCAATATATTTGACCTTACTGAATTTGGATATTTTATGAATAAGTTATGACATTTTTACCGGAAACACTTGTTTTAGACTACTTTCAGAACTAGCCACAAACCTTATTTTCCACAACGTGTAACTCCAAATATACAATGACCCACAAGATGAAATTTGTATATCATATACTTGGATATGTTTCTTCAATGACCTCCCAATTTCATGGTCTGACTCATTCTAGACAAAAAGTTACTGCGAAAATGGTGAGATGACCTATAAATAACATACCTTAGAAAGCATCATAAAAAGAATTTAGCCTTCCTTGAATTTTGACCTTCTTTAATTCGCCTTCCCTTTGAAATTARGCTTAGATATCCTTTGGTTACCTCAGTCACCTATAGATATTCAATATTCTTAAGTGTGATTAAAATGAGAGAGCCTTGACTCTTATTTATACTTTCATGTAGCTTCCTCAAGGGTTTATCTTTTAACCATCTTAACCCACTTTCCTTATTTTAGGGTTAACCCACTTCTAACCACTTGTCAACTTAGTAATTTATCCATTAAATTTATTATTTAAATAATTTATTTTGTATTCACTTTGAATTATAGTACACTCATCACTTAACTTTATTATTTACCTTCTAAAATATCTTAAACCACTTTGACTACTTTGACCTTCTGGAGTTTCTAGATGACACATGAGCGTTCTCCAACTTCGCATGGCCATAACTCTCTAACCATGAGGAGTTATGTGATGTTACACATACCACTGGAAATTGAATGATATGTATGATCCATCTAGAATATTCTTACCTGCAAATATATCAAAAATCATACCATTGTCCATCAAACAAACTTGGGTCCATTACCCAAACCTTTCTCCAACTTCACATGGCCATAACGCTCTAACCGTGAGGAGTTATGTGACGTTCCACATACCACCGGAAATGGCATGATATTTAATATCCATATGGAATAGTATTAACTTCAAATATATCAAAACTCATACCATTATCCATCAAACAAACTTGGGTCCATTACCCAAACCATTATGCGACTAGAATTTTCTATTGGACTTTCTTCAACAATTGACATCAATGACAACCAACCTAATTAATCAACAATAAGTGTTTTCCATGATCAACACATATTAACTTTGTGGTGAAATATAATCAAAGATGATAGAGGGATATGCAAGAGTGTACATTGAGAACCTTGACAAAAATAACCCCTAATGCTTGTAGCATTGTCTTGAGGATGGAAAAATTATGTTTCTTTTTCCAAATATATAAAATGAGTATATTACAATTTAATGAATACATGTTCCTATTATTATATGTGGTTTTATACTTTATCAAAAAATTCACCAAGACTTTACAAGGTTTTATAATTCAGTGAAAGATTCGCCAAGATTTTAAAAGAGTTTATAATTCAGTGAAAAATTCACCAATATTTTAAAAGATTATATAATTAACTAAAAGATTCATCAAAACATCATATATACATATTATATTATTGATAAAATATTTAACGACTCCGGTTCACTATTATTTTTTAATTATTTAAATTAATAGTTTAATAGTATGTACTCTTTATATAGGCATAGTATTTCTATTGTATTACTTACATTATGCAAATTTCACATTTTTCAATGGACAGTATTCGTTAATGATCATGGTGTTACCATCATAGGTTGATAATATTTCCTTCGATTTTAAGCACTACTTAAGCATTCTATGGGTATGTCCTCACAAAGCTTCAACCTTCAGGTATAACCTCTTTTGGCCATCTCTCCTTTATAATTATTTTCTAATTTTACTTGTGCTTATAAAACTTACCCAATATTCATTTCTCATTGTCGTCATTATGAAGATTTACAAACTTACATGTATAACATACCTTAGTGACTCAAAGGATTCCATTACCCAGGTATAACATACCTTAGTGACCCAAAGGATTTCATTGCCCAGGAAATGGATGTTGCTCTCTTTATTCCTTTTAATTCTATAATAGTTCTTTTAGCCAATCCATAGACTATTATTCAAAATAAATCATATAGCCAACTCCTAGGATTTTATTTAATCAAATTATATAGCTGACTCATGGCTACCTATTTCAAATAAATTTATATATCCAACTAATGGGATATTATTATATGAATTATATAAATTAGATAAACCATTTAATTCTGTAAACAATTTATCTAACTATACATTACTATAATCAATTCGATTTAAATGAAATCGTGGAACCATAATTATTTTAACACTAAACCATCATTTGTTTTGTTTACAAGGGAAGCTCATATATATATATACCTACCACCTCTCATTGAGCTTTGTGTGGTGTTATATCGACCTACCACCTTAGATCACATCTATGACTTGGGTAGATGACTACCTATCACAAATATGACTAAGACTCTTAATTCAAAATATTGGCATTAATTAGAACTGTGAGTGAACTCAGAATTGGAACGGTTGAGAATCCTTTGTGATCAGGCTTAACCTAGCCACATAACCCTGCCACTTAAGTCTACTATCATTACTCTTTTATCAATACAATTGATGCAACTTGGACGATGTTATCATTCTTCATTCCCTATGGTAGAAGGATGGGGAAGCAAGAATTTTTGACTACTTATGTCTTCTCATATCTTTATGGATGGGATGTCGTAGACCTCTTGAGCTTATTCTGCATCTTCTCCAATAATGTAGTCTATAAGGAACTGACAAATCTAGTTTCCCTATCTGAGATGATGCTCCTTGGTATCCCAAAGTGCACCTAGACGTGTTCAAAGAACATATTTTTTTCTTCCTATCCATTGATGGCATGTTTACAAGGCATCAGAATGGACATTTTTCTAAACCTATCAACCACCAAAAATAAATTGTCATTACCTTTCCATGTGGTTGGTAAACCAACCACAAAATCCATGGAAATGTTTTCCCAATGTCTAGTTGGTATCGATAAGGGATGGTATAGACCTTGCTTCCTGTTACTGTGTTTATAGTATAACAAAGTATACACCCTCTAATATATCATCGTACATATTGTTAGGACCACACAATGTACCTTTTTGCCTATAATTTTTGCCACCATTATACTCTTGATCACCTACATTTAGACCCATACTATCACTTTATCTGATCATCTCAAAGGTATACAACGTCCCTTCTCATTACTATACGTTTAATCTGTTTTGCATGATATTTTACATTACTCTCGTACTTAACTATTGATTAGAAATGCATAAGTGTCCATAACTGCAGATTAGCATTTGAGGCCTGTTGCTGAAACACAGAACTGTCCAAGGTCGTTGTTGTTGAACTGATGCTGAAACACGGAGCTGCTACACAGTCTGAGGATGCATATGCTGAAACAAGGAGCTGCTACACAGTTCGAGGATGCAGATGATGAAACACAGAGCTGTTACACAGTTCAGAATTGCAGATGCTGAAACACAGAGGAAACCGCCAGAATCGACGATGCTGAAACACAGTCGCCACAGTCAGTGGTCAATGCAGTCAGAGCGCAATTCACGGGGTTGAAACAGCCCGCGAATTGCGATGCTGAAACAACATCAGCAACGATGAGAAGAAGCTGTTACACCAGCCATAATAGCAATACCTTGTTTAGTTCCTGTAATAGCATTCGGTTGCGTGAGAATAGGACATCCTATGCTGATTTAGAAAGAAGATCCGATTTAGGATAGGATTCAGATATGCATTGTAATGATTGTATCGAAGGAATTTCCTCTTTAAATCGGAGGAAATCACCATTCGAGATATGGAAGTTTTGATGTATTGAAGCAACTCCAGAGAAGCGAGACGTATTCTATTCTTTCAAATTGTAATGTGATATTTCGACAGATGAATATAAGACTGCTTTGAGTATCCTTCTCTAGCCTCTCGTCCAGGGGAATCTTGTGAGAAGGGAGGGCCCACCTTCTTCACAAGATTCACCCATTAGTTATAAGTGTGTTAGTATAATTTATGTTCATACTTTGTTTAAACTATTGTTTGCTGAAACATTGTTTTAATGATTTCGCTTTGCTGAAACACTACTGACTCTGTCATAGTTTATTGAATGGGATTTGTAATTCTTTTTATCAACAATCTTGTGTGATGATTTTATGAGGCTAGCAGAGATTTGGTTAAGGGTTCCTGCTCAGACAGAAAGGAATCGGAACATCATACTCTCTGTAGAATTCATTTACTGCTGCAAGTGTGCTAGCCAGAAGTTTGGTTAAAAGGTTCCTGCTCAGACAGGAAGGAATCCAATTACCTCGACTTCTGTAGATTTCATTTACCTCTGCCAGTGTGCTAGCCAGAGATTTGGTTAAGGGGTTCCTACTCAGACAGGAAGGAATCACAACACCTTGTCTTCTGTAGATTTCATTTACCTCTACAAGTGTGCTAGCCAGAGATTTGGTTAAAGTGTTCTTGCTCAGACAGGAAGGAACTACAACACCTTGTCTTCTGTAGATTTCATTTACCTCTGCAAGTGTGTTAGCCAGGGATTGGGTTAAGGGTTCCTAATCAGAAAGGAAAGAACCAAAACATCCTGTTCTCTGTAGACTTTCATTGGTGTTAGCCAGAAAATGGGTTAGGGATCCCTGCTCAGAAAGGAAGGAATCGGACTGCCCTGTTCTCTGTAAACCTCAACCTCACAAGTGTGCTAAAACAGAAGTAAGGCTCAAGGCTCCTTCTTAGAAAGAAAGGAACTAGGTGGATTTGTTTTCTGTTAGATAGAGTTAATTGTTTTCTGCATTATTGTTTTCATGAAAAGAGTGTTAATGCTGAACTCTCTGTTTGAGAGTAAGGGTCATGTTCTCTAATTGCAGAATAGTTGTTCTTTCCCATTGCAAGTGTTATTTTAATGTAATCCAGGATTCTTAGATTGATCTTTAAGGAATTGCAATATGGAGGTTAATTTCCTGTGATTTAATTCAAAGCTTCAGTTCATTCAAGCAAGTATAATTAGTATAAATTTCTTTACTACAACACTAAGCTGCTTTTGGAATTGAGCATATATTGTGCGTGGTTATCTTTGAAATAAAATACTTCCCTGGGTTGATAATTTATGTTTCACTTGGTTGTTTAAAATTAATTAAGCAATTATAGTGACCAACATTTTGGCGCCGTTGCCGGGGAAGATAGCTATA
>SNQJ01S0013198.1:53939-69006 GCA_010110895.2 Picea sitchensis | reverse complement strand
TCCAGGATTCTTAGATTGATCTTTAAGGAATTGCAATAGGGAGGTTACTTTCCTGTGATTTAATTCAGAGCTTCAGTTCATTCAAGCAAGTATAATTAGTATAAATTTCTTTACTACAACACTAAGTTGCTTTTGGAATTGAGTATATATTGTGCGTGGTTATCTTTGAAATAAAAGACTTCCCTGGGTTGATAATTTATGTTTCACTTGGTTGTTTAAAATTAATTAAGCAATTATAGTGACCAACACATATTATTTCATTTTGGGTTGGTACACATACCTCTGTAAGTTGGAAAATGTCTTCCCAACACCAAAATATCCTACAACCTTGGAGGCATGAGCCTCTCTGATAAGTCACAATTGTTCACCTTTAGGAACACAAATATTTTCGATCTTGTAGAGTATACCATTTTTCAAATGATAGTCATCCTTGATGTGGCCTTATTCTATATGGATTTGGCCCTGTAGCTTCTAAAATACCTCCTTGAGGTCTTCATATTCTATGTATTCCCCTCTATATGCATCATGGGTAAAGGGATCCATGTGCATCAAATTTCCCAAAGCTATAATCGTAGATGTGGGTGGCCATGAAATCATCCCTTCCAAATTTTTTGTGCTACACTTCTTATACTTTATGACCAAATGAAACTATTGTAATAAACCCATCCATTTGTAGTGTTTGGTTTCTTGTAACTTACTCTAGGCTTGAAAATACTATAGTGGTTGGTGATCCATTTGGAAGATGGTATCCCTTCACATCATATAGTGATTCCCCTTTTTGACAACTTGTATCAAGGCATAGAGATATTTTTAGTAGGTAGGGTAGTTGAGGATCACCCCATGAAATACTTCGTAATGATAGCAAACATGCCTTCCTCCTTGCATCAAGAATACTCCCATGGCATACCCACTTTCATATGTATCCACTTCAAAGGGCTTCTGAAAGTTTGGTAGTGAAATCATTTGTGTTGACTAATGTTTCTTTTCATATTATAAAAGGTATTCTATCGGTTATTTCCCCACTAGAAACTCTTATTATCCATTGTTATTGCATGGAGTGGTGCAGCTATGACTGAAAATGAATATATGAACTTCTGCAAGTACTGTGATTCACCAAAACATATCCTAACTTATTCACAATTTGTAGGAACTATCCATTTCATGATGGCCTCCGTCTTGGTGAGATATATCTTGAACTCGCCTCCACCAATCACATACCCTAGATACACCAAAGGTTTTTAATCAAACTCGCATTTATTAATATTTCCTAGCAGTTGACGTTTCTTCAGGGTCTCTAACACCTACATGAGATGTGAGATGTTTTCCTCCCGTGTATCACTATAAAGAAAAATATCATCCAAATAGACAATAACAAATGAATATAGATAAGGGTGTAAAACATAATTCATTAGTCTCATAAATGTAGTTGGTGTGTTGCATAAATCGAATGGTATAACCAACCACTCATACAAACCTTTCCTTGTCTTGAAGGGAGTTTTCCAAGTATCTTCTTCTTTGACTTGTACCT
This sequence comes from Picea sitchensis, assembly GCA_010110895.2. Lineage (NCBI taxonomy): Eukaryota > Viridiplantae > Streptophyta > Pinopsida > Pinales > Pinaceae > Picea > Picea sitchensis. The sequence continues at coordinate 67,478 of SNQJ01S0013198.1, read as the reverse complement.
GGTGATATCCTGATTTCAAATCCATCTTAGTGAATTACATTGCGTGTTGCAGCTAGTCCAACATATCATCGATCATGGGAAGAGGGTATTGATTCATCAGTGTGATTTTGTTCAATTCCCTATAATCAATACAAATTCTATAGGTACCATCTTTCTTGGGCATAATGGGTGACCCATAAGGTGAAGTACTTGGGAAAATCACACCTTACTCCAAAAATTGTTGCAACAACTTATTTACTTTATTTTCTTCCAGAATGGATTATCTATACAACCCAATATTCGGAAAGGGGGAGTCTAGAAATAATTGGATTTCATACTCCACTTCCCTCTTAGGTGGTATCTCTTTAGGCTCTGAAACACTCCCTTGTGTTCATTTAGTAACTCCTCCAATTCATGTTTATTCTCCTTAGTACACCATTCCATGGATGTATTTACTTTAAAAAACTCTTTACTAGACTAATTTTCCCTTAGGAAAAGTAAAACATATTTCCTTCTAGAATTGATCAATTTATTACATTGATTGGAAAATACTAGTGAAATTTTTTATTTACCTTTGTGCACGTTGATGATGAAGGATTTCACATCCTTAATGAGATGGTACTGGTTGGCTCTCTGAATGAATATAGAATCCCTCATATACATATAAGGTATTCCAAACACTACTCCACATACATCTAGTGGTACTACATCCAATTCTACTTCATCTATAAAAGAAACACTTACAACAAATTTAATATTGCACTGCTTTGTTACCTTGATCTTTGTGTCCTATTTTACCCAACCCAATGGATAGGTACTAGGATGATCATGAACCTCGGATTCAAACTTGATGACCATATATGTTGCTACGTGATTATCCTATGATCTAGAGTTGAACAAAGCGTCTATCTCGGTCTTCTTGGATTGAATCTTGAGGTGGAAGATATTGCTCATCTACTTCTCTTCTTGGTGATGAAGAATACTCAAATTCACCTCATTCTGCATAGATGTCCATACAATATTTTCATCCACATCAGATCTACTTTCAACCTAATTTCTCAAATATTTGGCTAGAAGGTTCTTTTTCTTTCCATCCTTCTTGTGGTTCTTCGAGTTTATCTCTGGATATAGTTTCCATCACTTTTCTTCAGTGTGGCCATCAATGTTTCAATTTTTGCAATGGTTTCTAGGATATTTTCATTGATGTGCAATGGTTTTTGTATTCTTATATTTGTCTCCTTTCCACTTCTTCTTTGCCTCCTTAAAAGTTACTTGGTGATATTTCTTCTTAGAACCACTTGGTTGCCCCTTCTTTTGTTATATAAACAGGATCATGGAGCAATAAAATAAGACAAATGGAGAAATAAAACACAAAAGATACACAGTAAAATAGAGACACAGATATACGTGGTTCACCCAGTGTGGGCTACATCCACCAAGGAAATTTCGATGTCCTTACTTTATTATTATCCAGCAAATGAAGGGATACAACCTACAATGCACCCCTTGTAACTTATTCTTCTTTCTCTCACAATCTCCTCTCTCGGAATACAATTTTCGCAATAATCCATAACCACAATACAATTCCCTCATAAAAAAGGGTTTCCTTCTAGGGAAAAAGAAAACCTAACATAAATTCTACTATCAAATATCTGACATTATAATGAACAGTCTAAATTTATTATGAAATTACAATATACATTTACAAGGAAATTTTTCCTTCAGGGGCCTGCTTTCCCCCAAACCCCATCGGGGGAAATCCCCCCATAACGCCCCCCCCCCCCCCCCCCCACCCCCCACGTGGAGGGGTATACAGTATTTTGGGGTGTACACTCTTCATGGGGTATAAACACATCTAAAAACAAAGACCTATGAAACAAGAAGATAATCAGGCTCCACAACAAACAATCTCCCACTTGGAGGCTGATCACAACAGATTCACTATTGTTGTACCTATTGGACTATACTCCACCTTGGACCGGAAAAATTTCTCATCTTCCCCTTCATGCTTGAAGACCAACTGAAACTGAGAAAGAAATCAATTTCTCCCTGGTTACCCCCTTTGTTAAAATGTCTACAGGATTATGGCTAGTATGTATATTTTCCAACTTCAAATGTCCATCTTACAAGACGAATCGTATGAAATGGTACCTGAGATGTATATGATTAGTATTTGAATGGAAGGATTATTTCTTTGCAAGATGAATGGAAGGATTATTTCTTTGCAAGATGAATGGAACTCTCACTTTCATAGTACAACTTGTTATTCTCCTGCTTCTTTCACAATTCTCCATAAACCTCTATAACCAAATCATTTCTTTACTAGCCTCTGTAGAAACAACATACTATGCTTTTGTTGTTGAAAGTGCAACAACCTTTTGTATTTTTGAAATCCAACTTACTACTATTCCACCTACAGTAAAAAAAATACAGTGTGGTTCTCCTCCTTTTATCTTTATCACCTGCCATATATGAATCAACATATCCATGTAGAACAATGTCTGAACCTTCAAAACATAATGCATGAGTATAAGTACCTCTCAAATACCCGAGAATCCACTTTACTGCCTCTCAATGTTCTTTACCTGGATTTTCCATATACCTACTCACAACTCCCACTGCATGTGCAAACCATCCCATACATCAAGCTTCCAACTATTGATGAATAAGGGACCATGGACATGTATTATATCTCATCATGTGTCTTGGGACACATTTCCTTGGTTAATTTTAAATGGCTGACCAAAGGTGTACTAACTGGTTTTTCATTCTTCATTCTAAACCTCTCTAATGCCTTCTCTATGTACTCACCCTGAGACAATGTGAATTTGTGATTTTTATTGTCTCTTGTTATTCTCATACCAAGGATTTTTTTAACTGTCCATTCCTCCTCTGGAATTCCACCATCCAAAGAGATTGAAGGTCCTTTGTTTATTAAGTAAATATAATTATCTACAACATTGACCTAGAATTGTAAGGGAAAACCATCATGCAAGCTCATACTCCTTACATGCTCCATGATTGTCATGTTCATCCTTTATAACACACCATTTTCTTGTGGTGTTCCTGGAACTATTTTCTCTCTACTAATTCCATGGTATGAACAGTAATCATCAAACTCTTTGCTGCAATATTCACCTCCATTGTCTGATATGAGACACTTCAACCTTTTTCCTGTATCATTCTCAACCAAAGCTTTCCATTTCTTAAAAGTATCAAAAACATCATATTTTTGTTGAATGCAATAAACCCAAGTTTTTGTAGTTGCATCATCAATAAAAGTAACATAATAATGAGATCTAGCAAGAGATGATACCTGAGATGGTCCCCATACATCTGTATGCACAATCTCTAACCTTTCACTCTTCTTTTATTTTCCAACTCTGAGAAATCTGACTCTCTTTTGTTTTCCATAAATACAATGCTCACAGAAATCCAAATCAATTTGTTTAAGATCTGGCAACAAATTTCTTTTATGAAGTATTTGCATCCCCTTCTCACTCATGTGTCCAAGCCTATGATTCCACAGTGTTGTATACAATCTTCACTTTCCAGCTTCCCTGTTGAAATAAGATTTTTCCTTATATCTGGAACATGTCTTACCTCTTTTAACAACCATTGGTTTCCATTCCTTTTCTTTATTTTTACCTTTCCCATTCCAACAGTTTTGCATGGTGCATCATCACCCAAATGAACCTGTCCAAAATCACCTTGACCATAATCTATAAAATGTTTCCTATTGGGAGTGGTATGAAATGGAGCCCATGAATCTACTACCCAAGACTCAGAAATATTATCTACAGAAAGAATCAAAGCATCTTGTAACACATCACATGTTACATTTGCTTCCTGATTTTTCTCATGTTGTCCATCACTTTATTTCTTTGGAGCTCTACAGTCTTTCTTTAGATGTCTTTTCTTCCCAAAATTCCAACACTCTATCTTTCCCAGTCTGAATTTGGATCTGCCCTTCCTAGAATTCTCGTGGTTCCCTAAGCCCTTTCCTCTATCCTTTTGTATTCCCCTTCTCTCCATGTTTAACGCATTACCTGATGTCTCACTTGTTCTTTTCCATCACATTTCCTCACTAAGTATAACACCAACAACATTATCAAATTTTAAATTGTTTGAACCAAAGACAAAGTTACTTAAAACCATGACCAAGTCATTCCATCTTTCTAGAAATGAGCACAAGATTAGAAGAGCCCTGACCTCATCATCAAAGTCCACTTTTACAGAACTTAGTTGATTAGTAACTGTATTAAATTCATTTAAATGATCTGCCACATACCCACCTTCTGACATATTCATATCAAATAATCGCTTCATTATAAATACCTTATTGTACATCGATGGTTTTTCATATAGTTTATCCAATGCATCCATCAACTCCTTTGTTGTCTTTTCTTTCAAAATATTGAAATCCATCGACATTGTCAGGCTCAAGCATATTGTTCCTAGTGTCTTTTTGTTAAGAACCTCTCATTCTTCATCCTTCATGGTCATCGGCTTCTTTTCTATTCCACCCAATGATAGGAATAGATCTTTCTCATATAAATAATCTTCCATTTGCATCTTCCATAACTGGTAGTTTTGGTCATTAAATTTCTCGACCATAAAATTTCCATCTCCCGCCATTGTTCCCACTTGAACCAGGAACCCTCTTTTCCTGTGAGTTACCTTTCTCTATAATACCATTTGTTATATAAACAATATCATGAAGCAATAAAATAATACAATAGAGACATAGATATGCATGTTTCACCCAGTGTGGGCTACATCCACCAGAGAAATTGTTAGGTCTTTCCTTTATTGTTATCCAACAAATAAAGGGATACAACCTACATCACACCTGCTATAAATTACTCATGTTTCTCTCACAATATCCTCTCTCAGAATACAATATTTGAAATAATCCACAACCACAATACAATTTCCTCATGAAAGAGGGTTTCCTTCTAGGGAAAAAAACCACAACATAACTTCTACCGTCAGATCTTTGAACTTATAATGAACAGTCCAGATTTATTATGAAATTACAATATATGTTTACAAGGTATTTTTTCCTTCTAGGGCTTCTCCCTCAAACCCTCGTCGGGGGCCCGCTTACCCCCGGACCCCCCAGCCTGGGGCATGGCCCCCCCCAAACCCCGCAAGGGAGTAAATCCCCCCATTCAACCCCCCCATGTGGAGGGGTGTATAGTATTATGGGGTGTACAGTCTTCATGGGGTATAAACACGGTTGAAAACAAAGACCAGTGAAATAGGAAGATAATGAGGCTCCACAACCAACATCTTTTGGCCTATGTTTTCCAAGTATTTTGCTTATACAGACACCTCATCCACTATCCTTGGCTTGAAGAACATAACCTTATTTCATAAATAATTTTGTACATCCCCCAGAGACTTGAGGAGTACATATGGGTTCTTGGGAGAGATACCCAACATGACGACCATCTTTTTGAACTTAGTGGTGTATTCATATTCACTATGCCCCTACCTCTGCCTGAAGTAGTTCCACCATATCCATTGGTACTATTCATACCCAATAGGGTATAATTGAGACTTAATGTGGGTTTTGACTTCCCCCCACCTAGTTCATGGCAGATCACCCTCAGGTTAAAGCATGGCCTTCTAACTTCAATCTAGCAGATGAAATATTTTTCTCTTCATCTATATGGTGAACACTAAAATAAACTTATAGTTGTTGCAACCAATAATTCAGTTTTAATGCATTTATATTAACTTGGTATGGTTTTATGTCCACTTTCACTTCCATCTTGAGTAGGGATTGTGAAGGGTTAACAACACTCTAACTTGACTACTCTTTCTCAGGTTATTTCCATGAATTATTTTATGGGTCTTCCTGATCTCCTAATTTCCCCTCCAATAAAAAATCTGATTTAGAGCCTCCATCATCCCTAAATGGTATGAAATTTCTTTGTACAACCACCATCAGGAGGTTTATATTATGATTGATGTCAGCGACTAGCACTTCTAACATTGCAAATCTCTCTTCTGTCATATCTTGAGGGTTGTTGTCAACAAATTCATCGATTATGTTTAGGGATTTTCTCCCTTCCTCTTAAAATGATTCCTATATCCCCTGCAAATTCGTAAAAATACCTAAATAAACCTTCTCTAATACCAATATGATCTATAAACTTTCATGGATATTCCACTGGAACAGTTCATCACAATAGATCTAATAAATATAACTGAAATCTACACTATGAAGATTAAATTCCTTTATATTACAGAATATTTAGTTATTGTTTTTATGATTATGCATGAAATAGATAAAATATGGAAATTAAAGAACAGTAAAATACAATCACACACCATCCAAAAAATAGCATGAATATTTTCTTTGGGAAACCCTTACATGAGAAAACCTAGCCAGAAGGTGAGGCTTCTCTACTCTATTTTCTCTAGTTTGGAAATAACGTAAGTACAAATGAGAAGGCACTCTCTATGGAGTTACCTAAGGCCTATGGCCTATTAGGATGCTACAAAACATTAACCCCATCTATTATTCTCTCTAATTTTCCCACTCCCTGTTGTTTTTCTCTATTTTGGATCAAAATACAATAACATAGAATGGAGCCCCTTCTCCTCATAGCAGTCTAATATTTAACATAGCTCGATAGCCATCTAGGGGTAGGTTTTTCACTTCCTTGACCCACACTTTTGATAAGGTTTAGGACCTTTTAGAATATTCTTTAAATTACATATGTGGCTATCCCCATATCCATGAGTAACGAGGGATGACATGGGATCCTCTCGTACAATGGTGGTCAACCCGATAGGTCAACTTGTGGAAGGAATAACATTTTCATATGAGCTCCATTTAACATGATTGTTTCACCGTTAGAAAGGTATCGATGTGTAGAATAGCGCCACGAGGTACAATTTATTCTAGGAAAGTTTTGACCCCAAAAAATGACATATGATTCCCCAAAATGGATTTGGAAGGTTTCTAACCCCAATCTTCCAAACTAGGACCTGCCATTAAAATGACCTAGGAAATCTTGTTATGGACTTGAAAATAACTATAAATCAGTGAACCTTTGGATATGGGATAAGAAGAAAATCCTCTTTCAGACTCTCTTCACTCATATTATCTTATATGATTATGAATATTGGGGTTGCAACATCTCTAGAAAATCATGGAGAAAGATAGAGCAATTCAAAATGTTTTCTAGAAATTATAATCTCAAAATTAACAGAAATACACCCTATCATATCCTCTTCATAGAAGAAAGTCTTTTCCCATTTGAGAGTATGGATATCTCTAGGTACCTAATGTACAAGAAAAATATAAACAACATGGAATACAAGAGGTTTCCAAATATTTCTTCAAACTCTAGTAAAAACCACCTGCGGGTCAAGTGAGGTTGACATAAAGATTCCAAGTCTTGGCTAATCATTGGGAAATAAAGAAAAATGTCACTCTACAAAATAACATTAATATTAAATATATTATTACATACAAAATTAAGGAGAAATTATGGTACGATAAATAGGATAAAAGAAAATTAAGATACTATAAGGAGGTGATCAACCCTAAGCTATGACATAAAAAGTATCTCTTTTTTTTACTAACATAAAAAAGAAAATCATCACTTCTAAAATAAGAACAAACTCCCATGAGCTCCATAGTGAAACAAGGAATTGGACAATTCCTAAAACATTGTGGGTCAAAACAATTTGTCATCTTTGTGACATTGAGAGGGTTGAAGATAAAAATATCTCTCTTAGAATGTCCTACATACACCAACATTAGATCATAATTTCAAAATATTTATTGCAATATCGACCTTCCCAACTTTTTAACTCTTAAAAACTATGATGATTTAGGAATGCTTTTTTTAAAACTTCTCTATGCACAAAAAAAAAATTGTAAAGTAAAACAAGTAATTTCGTACCTTTTTTAAGGTCCGATAAACTAAATTTGATCTCATTAGACATTAACCACCACCATCATCACCATTTAAAAAAACATTATATAAATATTTTTTAATAACATTAATTTTTAAATTATAAACATTTTTAATGGTTATGAAAAAAATAAAGATCTAAGCATTTTAGTATATATATGTTTAGCTCAATATTGCATAGATAAGTTATTTTTAAATGTTCAAACAGTAATGTGCAATCAATTGACTAACATATATCACAAATCATATAATTAATTTTTTTAATTTTGATGAAAAATGTTGATGTTAGATAGTGGTAAGGATTATATGTATTCATGGTTGAACCTTGGGGTCATGAATAATATAAGGTCCCTAACATAGAAGGATTTGTATTGTGGTTGGCATGGAACAATAAATCCTCCCACCGAGGGATTGGAGGCATATCTTGTTACATAAAAAAACAATTTCTCCTTGATGTCATATTCATAATACATACCCTCTCAATCAATACATTTGGATGGAGATTTAAAATATTAATGCTAATAATATTTATGTAGTAAACTATTATTTTGCACCTATTAATTCTACCTTTTATAATAAAAATAATCTAGCTAAGAATTGTCCCTACAAAATCATACAACAATATATTTGCAGTCTGAGAAATGAAGGTAGTATCCTCTTTATAGGATACTTTAATTCTATAACTACAACTAATCAAGCTATTATTTTAAGCAATGATTCTAACCCTAATCCTCTATGGCTATATTAGAGCCTTGTTTTAGCTAATACATACAAAAGAAACTTTGAAGACCTAACCAATAATTTGTTTGGTACCAAGCTAATCAAGCTTTTCACTTCTCTAGATCTATTAATTTTCAATGATCTAATGAAGTGGTCAAAATCTAACCATATGACTTGTATCCATGGGCTAGGTAGTAGTTTCATGTATTATTTGATATCAGATGTCCTCATATACAACCAATTAGTAAATTTTACCATTTAAGGGACCATCAAATCGACTCAGATCATGGACCTTTAACCCTAACTCTAAAAAATTTCATGCATAAAAGATCCATTGAAGAGAACCCTGATAACCATAGGCACTTGATTTTTGACAAATATAAAGTTGAACTTTTCTTAAAGGAATCAAAATAGTGAATTAAATATCATATCATATATGAACAATATTGAATAGCTCTATCATAATTTTATGACAACCCTCTCTACTTCCATTAAAAAATTCTCTATCGAGGTGTTATGTAAAAATAAAAATAGTACAGCCAATCCTTGGTATGATAATGAGTGTAAACTTTCTAGAAATGATATTAGGGATGTTTCTAATGAGTCCTTAAATTCTGATAATATAAATAGATACAAATCCATAATTAAAAGGAATAAAAGGCACTACATAAATACAAACAAAGAGAATATTTTGCACCTATCTGAGTTATATCTCAATAAATTCTAGTGGAAAATTCTAAATCGTAGAACTAAGGAAAATAATACGATTCCCCTAAGGAACTGGAATTCCTACCTCAAAAATATTTATGAATCCTCTTTTGTTGTGGACAACATTCTAAATGTTTCAACAAAGGATGAATTTGTTATATAGAAGACATAAAGTTTGGGGTTAAGAAACTCACAAAAGGGTAATCTAAGGAAATTAAAGGCTACTAATATTAAATCTTAAAAAATTTAGGACCTATCCTCATCCCTCACATGCACAAGCTCTTCAATTTAAAATTCAATAAAGTAGTTCCCAAATGTTGGCACAGGGGCAGACCCAGGGTTCAACGCTTCAACAACACACCAACACAACCCTAACTATCGGCCCTTTCAGTAACACCTGCGAAGCAGATGAAGTCTCACCCAAGGTAGAGGCAGAGGTGGTTGCAGGACTCAAGTGTCTACAACCTAGCTGGAACACAAATCTATGATCATAGTACTTAACAGAGCACTTAGCAGTTAACATTCATTAATATTTAACTCATATCCACTTCGCAGGAGGAAACCCTAATTACATAACATCGCAATATTCAACAAGATCTAACACATCCAAGCACTTAGCATATAGAAATAGATCATATATAGCATTCATTCACATCACTAAGAACTAAGATACTATATCAGATGCATCTAACATATATTGCTACACTAAGAATAACTCACATAACAACCATAATGCACAAAGCAACCACAACACAAGATATACGTGGTTCACCCGGAGTGTGGGGATACGTCCACCAACTCTTCTTCTCTTTATTATCTTCATTCAATTCATAGAGCCACAAGACCCACTCCACATAGGAGATTTGTGCGCACCTCGCTAGATCCTCCTTCCCCGAGTTAGGTGACAGCACAAATCTTTCTTACACAGTCTGCACACCATCTTCTTATAATCACTTGCACTTATCTCTGCAAGTATTAACACATAGCATGCACAAAGCCTCTAGCTCCACACTAAGACACAAACATTCACTACTACTACTTTATTACATTGCATAGATATCTATTTATACATTGCAAAAGGGGCCTAAACATGGGTAAACCCATGGGCTGACATCCCATTCATGTTACATAAAACCCTAAACCCAAAAATCCATAAAAAGGGGGCAAGATCCCATGATCTCCACTTCGCCTTGCGCTCTACCTTCAACCAGCCTGTCGAAGTCCCAAAAATGGTCAAACATGACCAAGGTTCTCCAAAACTTGGTCAAGGGCCAACAGGCCCCCAACACTCACCTGTGACTCATCCTGAGTCACTTTGATCTGGGTAACTCTGACTCGAAGGCCTCGAGCTTAGCTCGAGCTACCTCGACTTGTTGCTTCTCCAGAGTCTCCTTCTCGGTGAACTCCTGAAGAACCTTCTCCATCACAGGTCCTTCCAAGCGTTGTTCTACTGTGGTTACCACTTGTTCTAGTTCTACACCTCGTCCTTCAATTTCCTCAAAAAGTGTTCAAGCTTCATCCTGCACTGGCTAGAGCCTCTAGGTCACTTCCATTACCTTGCTCTAGATGGCATGGATCTGTTGTTGAGCCATGCACTGTTCTTGGGATATTTTCATCCTCTCAACCACTAACAATGGCTTCAATTGCGCTTGCAGTGTTTTCGCTTATTGTTTTTCCTCCTGGAGTTGTGACTCTAGTGTCCTTATTTTAGGGTCCTCTGCAAAGAGCTCGTAAGTCTATGCACTTCGACTGTTGATATTTTTTCATTCTAAGGCCAATGCCTTAATTCTATGGATTACGCTCCAGGCAGTTTCTTCCCTTTGGTCTCGCACTTCCTGTGGAGTGATTTTCACTGCTTGTAATTCTAGTTCTGCTACTCTTTGTTGGAGCTATTGAATGGCTTCAACAAGCTTTCCCACTTTACTCTCCATTGGGTGTTCTTCCATCTGTTTTAAGCCCATCACAGAGATAAGTGCTCTAGTGAATTCTTCTTTAACTCCAATCCTTTCTGGGAGCAGTTGTTATTTCTCCTTCTAGATCTACGCTCTATCCTTTGCAAACTTTGCTTGGAGGTCATCTTTTTCTTGTTGTGCAACCCGAGTTGCTCGATGGCTTCCTATTTTTCTTGCTTCAGGGCCTTTGTGGTCTGTTCTTTTTCTTCCCAGACACAACAAAGGAGAGATTCTATTGAGTCTGCTAATATGTGCAGTTGGGCAGGCTCATCTCCCAACTCTACTCCTTTTGGTTGTGGCACAGTGGACACTGTGCGGCTCGAATAGAGCACCCATTGTACTCCTTTAATATTTTCTTTTATCCTGTCAAACATTGTCCCTTGTTTGGCTTCGCTTCACTGCAAGATATCCTCTAAGGTGTCTGACACAACAGCAATGATAAGTTCAATGTCATCCACCATTAGCACAGTCTGAAATGGTGGTTTATTGGCTTTTGACTTCTTCAGCAATGTAGGTTTCTTGGGGGAAACCTTTATTTTCTTGGATGCCTCTGCTTCATCAAAGGGGTCCCTAGGCGATGTTACTTCTCCTTGCTCCAGTTTTTCTTCTTTCTCATCATTCTCTTCCTTGTCTACTTCATCACCCTTCCTCCCCCTCTAGGTGAATCTGAAGGAGTCTCTTCTGATGCGTTGTTCAACTCCTGTACCTCTTCTTTATTTTTCCTTCTGCTACTATTGGTTGCATCATATTCTTTGCGAGTGACCATAGTATTGTCGATGAGTTCAGGGTCAGACAATTCTGCTTGCTCGACTGGTATAAGAAACTCTGTGAGCCATTCCTTAGTTATTTCTTCCATGTCTTCCTCGGTGAGCTTATAGTAGGATTGAATATCTTCTTTATGTTCATCTCCGCGCATAGTGATATAAATAAAATGTCTATCTGCGCGGAATTTCACAAATGGCCTAAACCTGTGAAGGGTGTTTGGCATCATACGAGGGAAAGACTCAATAGCTCTCTTCAACTGCAGGTAATAGGTGTGGAACACCACATTTGACTGCCATTTCTTATCCATGTCACTTGAGTACCAAATCGTAGTGAAATTCATAGCTAGGGGTTTAGACGACTCAATCTCAGGGAAGGTCACTCCTTTCAGCATCTACCAAGCAATGAAAGCGATGAGGATCATCAGCCAACTGAAATGGAACTCATAGCCATGATCCTGAGATTCACAGCAGTATTTCTCTAACTTGTTGATGAGGTAGCTCACCCAGTTCATTTTTAGTCCTTCAATGCATTTTCCCATGAGGTCAGCAACGAACCCCATGACCTGTGTCGATATGTTCTTCCTTGCTAGCTTACCAGTGACCAACTAGAAGGCTAGGCGCACTATGTCATTCTATATGGAAGCTACCTTGTATCCTTTCTTCCCCTTCTCCACATCACCATAGGTATCTTTGATTATCTGTGCCAGGGCGTGATCTACAACCTTCCCTAGATAAAAGTCTTGTGGGTCTGGTCCTTGCATGCTTAATTCGGTGATCTGATGGATCAGCGTCAGATCTACAGTGATGCATCTATCCAACTACAAATAACATCCATGGAATCAAGACAACGGGATTTTAACGCACGCGTTAACCTCTTGATGCCTTCCAAAGTGGGGTATCTTCATTACGTTCAGGATGGTGGACCTCGCGATGTCCATGGTCCATGGCTGGGGGATGATCTTCGACTTCGTCCCCTTTTTCTTGGTCAAATACTTATGTGGGGTGAGCATGCCATAGTTCTTGCAATCTCCCAATTTTAAGTCATTGATCTTCAACATCATAATATGTCCCAACTGCAGTCCAACTACACATATCCACTTCGGGAGGTACACAATGATCAAGGTGTAGTCGAAGTCCCTCAGGACACTATCACGACTAACTGCGCCAGCTAGAGGAGGGGTATAGTCGGGTAGGATAGATGGGATGAGCTTCACATTTGCCAAGTCATCACTGTATATTCTAACCTTGTACAATATCTACTGCAAATAGATATTCAAAAAAAGAAGAGAAAAGTTACAATGGAAAATACAAACATTACACAGATATTTTTCCCCTGGAAACCCAAACTGGGAAAACCATCATATTCTATATTCATTCATTGTGATACATTTTTTACAATACAATAAACATATAGGATCCAATGGCATCAAAAACCCTAACCCAATGACCTGGATGTTACAGGTATGAACTAACTGA
>SNQJ01S0013198.1:24433-53929 GCA_010110895.2 Picea sitchensis | reverse complement strand
CTGTGATTCAGCATTCCTTGTGCGTGTTGACATCCTTGACTGCTCCATAACCGATTGCCATCAATGACAACCTTGATCATCTGCGTCATCTTTGCTGTAGCCATATTTCCAACACTGGATTAGTCCAAAACCCTAATTCCTTAACCATAAATAGAAAACCATCGGCAAAAAACCATCTGCGAAAAAACTACCTAATACGTGACACATTTCCCGAGGCAGGTGACACGTGCAAATAATATAACACATACCCAACATTCTCCCACTTGTTGTTTTCTTTTCATACAGGGGGTTACAAGGTTACATAGTCAACAATCCAGGGCAACAATGCCCATGGATCCTCTACACCAAGAGAACTTCTCAATGCTCATAGATTTTGTTAATGAGTCTACAACATTCTTCAAAGTTTCCACCTTCACCAATGATACTTTCTTTTCTTCAATCATGTCTCTCACAAAGTGATATTGAACACCAATATGCTTTGTCTTTGAATGATAAGCCTGGTTCTTCACCAGAAAAATTGCACTATGACTGACACACTCTATCCTTACAGCTTGTTGTACCAACCCAATACCTGAACACAATATTTGTAACCATATTGCTTCCTTACTTGCATGAGTGGCTGCCACGTATTCAGATTCTATAGTTGAAAGTGCCACTATAGCCTATCTTTTTCTCATTCAACTTATTGCTCCTCCAAACAGGTGAAACACATACCTACTTGTAGATCTCCTACGATCCAGATCTCCAGCCTAGTCTGCATCCACAAAGCCATGTATATCCACCACTTTGTCCAATCCCAGTCCTCCTTCATAGCACAATCCATAGATAGCAGTGTCACACAAATACCTGAAAACCCTTTTTACTGTTGTCCAATGCTCCTTCCCTGGTTTTGACATATACCTGCTCAAAACTCCCACTTCATGTGCAATGTCTAGTCTAGTACAGACCATTACATACATCAAACTGCCAACTTCACTCGCATATGGAACATGAGACATGTCCTCCTCTTCTTCATGTGTATTGGGAAACTGATCCGCATAAAACTTTACACCAACAAGAATAGGAACCTTGACCAGTTTACATTCTTGCATATTAAACCTCTGCAATGTCTCGACATATTTTCTCCGATTTAACCAAAGTTTCATCTTTTTCCGATCTCTTTTAATTTTCATGCCCAAAATGAAACTTGAAGCACTGAGATCCTTCATGTCAAATTTAGAGGACAACTGAGTTTTCACATCATGGATAATCTCCTTGTTATTTCCTATCAGCAATATGTCATCCACATACAAGACCAAATAAATCAAATGATCACCAATTAATTTAAAATACACACAGTGATCCTCTTTTCTTCTTGTGAAGCCAAGTCCCAGCATATAAGTATCAAATTTTTTATACCAAATCCTTCGTGATTGTTTTAAACCATACAGGGACTTTTTCAACTTGCATACCAGCTCCTTCTTTCCCTTCACAGCATAACCTTCAGGTTGCTTCATATACATTTCTTCTTCCAGATCCCCATGTAGGAATGTTGTCTTCACATCCATCTGTTCTACATCAAAATCAAATGCAGCAGCAATAGATAACATAAATATTATAGAGGTTAACTTGGCAACAGGAGAAAAAATATCACCAAAATCAATTCCCTCAACCTAGGAATAACCCTTTGCTACTAACCGAGACTTGTATTTTTCCACTTTTCCTTCTGCATCCAGCTTCTTTTTAAATACCCATTTGTTGCCAATGGGTTTTTTTCTAGTGGGAAACTCCACTAGATCCCAAGCCTCATTCTTATCCAAAGATGTCATTTCTTCATCCATGGCCCCTTTCCAGAGATTTCCATCCTCTGAATCCACTGCCTCCCTGACAGTTCTCGAATCATCATCAGTAATAGACAAAGAAAAATTTGAACGGATATCAGATGGAGTATACCTTTCCGATAACCTTCTATCTCAAACCAATCTCCTCAATACTGGAGTATGAGGATCTTATTCTTCTGATTCTTGTTCTTCTATAGAGTCTGATTCATCATCCTTTAAATCAAACTATATTTTCTCTGGTTCTTACTTACTTGGTAGGACTTCATGTTTAACAACATCCTTCATTTCTCTAAATACCACATCTCGGCTATACACTACCTTCATAGTTTCTTGGTTCCAAAGATTATAACCTTTGAGACCATATTTATATCGAATAAAGATACACTTTTCAGCCTTCTTCTCTATCTTACTCTTGTTTTCCTTTGGAACATGAACATATGCATCACAGCCAAATACCTTGAGATGTGTGAGAGAAGGTGCCTTACCAGTCCATACCTCTTGTGGAGTTCTGTCATCCAATGCTGATGAGGGTGATTTGTTGACCAGGTAACATGCAGTACCAACTTCCTCTGCCCATAATTCTTTCCCTAACCCGGCACCACTGAGCATGCACCTTGATTTTTCCATCAACGTCCCATTCATCCTTTCTGTAACTCCATTCTGCTGAGGTGTATATGGAGTAGTCTTCTACCTTGCTATACTGCACTTCTTAAAAAATTATTCAAATTCATTCCCGCAGAACTCTCCACCATTATCTGTCCTCGGCACCTTAATTCTTTTCTCTATTTGATTCTCAACAACAACCTTAAACTCTTTAAATTTCTCAAAGACTTCATATTTCTTCCTGAGGAAATATATCCAAGTATTCCTCTAGAAGTCATCAATAAATGAGATGCAGTACATAGATTTTCCCAATGATGGGACCGACACAGGTCCAAAAATATCACTGTGAACTAGCTATAAGTTTCTTTCTGCCCTCTTTGCACCAGAGGGGAATCTTACCTGATTCTGCTTCCCATATCGAAAATGTTCACAAAAATCAAAATCCAGAGAGCAGTTAGACATACCTTCAACCATACCTTTACCATGTAGTAGTCGAAGGCCCTTCTCTCCGATATGCCCCATTCTTTGATGCCACAGCATAACCTTTTCTCTAGAGACTGTAGGAGTTCTTTCTTCTTCAACTCCAATATCATGAATAATGGAACTATTACACCCATCACTAATAGTTCTTCCTTCCAACTTATACATATTTCCAAACCGAACTCCTTTCAGCAACACCATTGCCCCTCGAACCATCCTGCAGGTTTCCTTTTCAAATATTGGTTTTACCCCTGCATTGTCCATTTTGCTTACAGAAATCAAATTTTTGGCCAAACCTAGGATGTGCAGAACACTAGGCAGTGTTCTAATCCTTCCATCTATGAGCCTCAACTTGACTCTTCCTCGTCCTATGATTCTGGTTGTCGAATCATCACCTAAGAAAACATTACCTCCACCATACCTTTCATATTCACAAAACCACTCCCTGTGGGGAGTCATATGAAAGGATGCACCAGAGTCAACCAACCATGCCTCATGATCTTCATGTGTGCTTGAATAAGCCAAGTACACATCCCCTCCTTCTTCCTTAGAGGTATTTTCTTCTGTAGAATGAGATTCTTCATATCCCTTCTTTTTCTCAACCTTGGATCTACACTTCTTCTTGTAGTGCCCTCCTTTTCCACATCTCCAACATACCCTTACAAAATTTCCAAGATATTTATATCTACCCTTATACTTAGATCTCCCACTTGAGAAATTAGATCTATTTCTTTCCTGGGAACGTCCTCTTGCAAATAATGCATCTGTGTTATGTCATTCCATATTCTTTCATCTTGTCTCCTCTGACAACAAAGCTGAGACCACTTCCTCAAACTTCAAGAAAGTTGTGTTACTACCTATGGCCACAACCAGACTATCCCACGAGTCTAGTAAAGAACATAGTAAAATGATACATTTATCTTCATCTGAAATTTTAATCTCAATAGATACTAACTGACTTACCACAGTATTGAAGGCGTTCAAGTGCTCTACTATCGAGTCTCCATATCTCATCCTTAGGTTATACAGCTTCTTTCTCATGAATATTTTATTCACTAGGGACTTAGACTGATACAAATTCCCTAACTTTTCCCATAAATCCTTGGTTGTAGATTCCTCTAACACATTCAGTAATACTAAATCAGAGAGACATAGTTGGATTGTGTTATTTTCCTTCTGATCCAACTTTTTCTAGTCATCTATTGAAGTTCCTGTAGGTTCAATATGGCCTAGATATACCACTATCCATTGATCTTTGTCCACCAATAGATCTTCCATCTTGAGCTTCCACATCTCAAAACTTTTCCCATTAAACTTCTTTATCTCCATCTTCAAATTGTTTGCCATTTCTTTTCACCTGAAAAATCAATACCACAGATCTCCCACTGTAACAAGGCTTATCATAGTCCCGAGCCAAACCCTTGACCACAAAGGTGTCCCCTTGAAGCCAATAAATATCTGATACCAAATGTAGATTCTAACCTTGTACAATATCTACTGCAAACATATATTGAGAAAAAAGAATAGAAAAGATACAATGGCAAATAAAAACATTACACAGATATTTTTCCCCTGGAAACCCAAACCGAGAAAACCATCATATTCTTTATTCATTCATTGTGATACATTGTTTACAATACAATATACATATAGGATCCAGCGGCATCCAAAACCCTAACCCAATGACCTGTATTAGTCCAAAACCCTAATTCCTTAACCAGAAATAGAAAACCATTGGCAAAAAACCATGTGCTGAAAAACCACCTAAATACGTGACACATTTCCTGAGGCAGGTGACATGTTTCCCAAGGCAAAAAAAAGAATTCGATGGCACTGCCCCCTGCACCCCCCTCTAACCCCCCTTCATGCCCAGTGCAGATGCTCAGACACTACTACTTTTGCAAAGAATATAACACATACCCAACAATCACGATGCTTGCTACATTTCTCAGCAACAGGTCGGCTAGACTGATGCTGCACAGTCAACGAGGATGATTCCAATCCTCGCATCGATGAATCTTGTATGCCTGTGGACATCACCTTTTCATCCATGAGGTCTATTAGATCTCTTCAATGGACTTTTCTACTATGCTAATGTCATCCGACATGCATGCTCGAGGTCAGATATCTCAGGTCAGTGAGAAAACACTAAATGTAACAGAACAGGTGGTGAGCTCTCAATAAGCACTGTGTGAAAGAAACTAGTTCTTTGTGGCCTCGGATAATCACAATTTTCAAAAGTGTTCTCGGTGCAATTCTCAACGTGATAAATAGACAACATCGTAATAAACTCTTTCAACGAGCAGGAAGGCCTCAATCAATGAAATTCCATTCGTTATGCTGCAATCCCAATGGTCCAATGGCAAATGTTCCAGAAATAACTGTGTTTCTAGCCGTTCTTGAGCGTCGTTCTAATAGTCGGGATGCCTCCAACAGTCATATTTATTCATCATGGTGAAGTGTCCATCTGTGTTGTTTTTATATCCCAACGAAGTTCCAGTTCTACAAACCTTCCTTCTACAAATTCCTCTCTGGAACTTCCTGCAATTTTTCTAACTTTGTTTTCTTCTTGTTGAGCTTTCTGCCTTTCTTTCCTATGATTTGAGTCACTGGTTTCCTCTTTCCATTATTTTTCTTATCTCCTCTTGGCATAGTAACTTCTCATTGTGGAGGGTCTTTCATAGGGTTCGAGGGTAATACCTCTTCTCTTTCTGGGGCAGGTGTTCTACTCTCCTATATGGACAAGTGTTTCAAGTCTTTCTGTGTTCTTTCAATTTCGACAACTAGGTCTCTAGTCCTTAGTAGCTTTGACTTGTCCTCTTATTCTTCCAGTAAGTGTGCTATTATCCTAGCCATGAAATCTCTTAGTTCTTATTTTTTCTGTTCTAGAGCTTCCTCTTCTTGTTTCCTTCATATATGATCTTTCTCGACCCAAGTTTTTCCTAGCAAAATAGCAAATGGGTTGTTATTCTCAACAAAATTAATGAACTCAAATTCTTCTTCTGTCAAAGTGCCATGAAAATTCATAGGTATCTGGGTAAGTCTTCCACATAGGTTTATCATCTTCCCTTTAAACAATCCTATTCCTCCCAGTGAAGGAACCATAGCAAGGTTTCCCAAAATTTCCCAAGTTCTTTCTGTCATGATATTCACCTGTGTTTCCTCATCCAGGACACAATCTATGTCGAAGTCTCCTATTCTTGATTATATACACTCTTTCTCTTTTAAGACCTCTAATAAGTTGATGTCTCTGTGATCATTCAAGGTTTCTTTCATCTGCAATAATACAGTCTTTATTCTTTCTGGTTCTTGAGCATATTCTTAGTCTCTTGACCTTCATCATGGTCTTCTTGTCTCATGTTCATATTTTCAACTTTAGCAATTATTATAGGGAAATATAAAACTTCATGTCCAGTAGCCTTACAACAAAGGCAAATAGGACCTTGACCAGGGCATTCCTTATCAAGATGTCTCAGTCTTCTACAATTATAACAAATATTCAATCCTCTCTTTCTCTTGAACGATCCCCAACCTTTCATGTACTACGCATTGGAATCGCAGTGGAGGATCTGCAAAAAATTATTTCTAGTATCCTTCATCCACTTGTTAGTCCAATAGTTATTTCTATGCATAGGAATAACATGTCCTTCACTAGTTTTATCATATCTATTCATATCAAATATTCTTTCTTCTAGATGTGCCCTAGTTTTCATACTAGGACAAAATCTATCAAACATACCTAGATCCATTCTTTCGAAACAAAAAATTTCACTTATCTCACCTTTATCAGAGCACAAATCTTTAAGATCTTACCTATTTTCTTCAGATTGGTCTTCTTATCTTATCACAGAGCTTTGCGGGTCAAGTAGAGTACTATGCCCTAAAGTAACAGATCTACACACAGAGCTTTCTCTTTTCTTTAGTTCCCAGCAATCACAGTTTCAGGTCTCGACAACATAACCATTTGTTGGCACAGGGGAGATCCAGGGTTCAACGCTTCAATAGTGCACCAACAAAACCCTAACTACCGACCCTTTCGGCAACACCTACGAAGCAGATGAAGTCTCACCCGAGGTAGAGGTAGGGGTGGTTACAAGACTCAAGTGTCTACAACCTAGCTGGGAAATAGATCTATGATCATAGTACTTAATAGAGCATGTAGCAGTTAACATTCATTAATATTTAACTCTTATCCACTTCGTAGGAGGAAACCCTAATTATAGAAGAGCACAGTATTCAACAAGATCTAACACATCCAAGCAGTTAGCATATAAAAATAGATCAGATCTAGCATTCACTCACATCACTAAGCACTAAGCTACTATATAAGATGCATC
The DNA here is from genome assembly GCA_010110895.2 of Picea sitchensis. Classification (NCBI taxonomy): domain Eukaryota; kingdom Viridiplantae; phylum Streptophyta; class Pinopsida; order Pinales; family Pinaceae; genus Picea; species Picea sitchensis. The sequence goes on along the minus strand of SNQJ01S0013198.1, from coordinate 46,689 downwards.
TAACATATATTGCTACACTAATCATAACTCACATAACAACCATAATGCACAAAGCAACCACAACACAGGATCTACGTGGTTCACCCCCAGCATGGGGCTATGTCCACCAACTCTTCTTCTCTTTATTATCTTCCTTCAATGCACAGAGCTACAAGACCAACTCCGCATAGGACAGGAGATTTGCATGCACCTCGCCAGATCCTCCTTCCCTGAGTTAGGTCACAACACAAAGCCTTCTTACACAGTTTGCACAACAACTTCTTAGAATCACTTGCACTTAGCTTTGCAAGTCTTAACACATAGCATGCACAAAGCCTCTAGCTCTGCACTAAGCCACAAACATTCACTACTACTTCTTTATTACATCTCCTAGATATCTATTTATACATTGCAAAAGGGGCCTAAACATGGGTAAACCCATGGGCCGACATCCCATTCTCGTTACATAAAACCCTAAACCCAAAAATCTCTAAAAAGGGGGCGAGATCCCACGATCTCCGCTTTGCCTTGCGCTTCACCTTCGACCAGCATGTCAAAGTCCCAAAAATGGTCAAACATGACCAAGGTTCTCCAAAACTTGGTCAAGGACCAACACTAAACCATGGACTCAAATCCTCATTGTACCTATTTTTAAAAGAGGGGATAAAATAAATCCCTTCAATTCTAGGACCATTATGAATAGCCCCATTTTATCCAAGCTATATAAAATTATTTTGAAAATAATATTAGCATATGGCTAGAAAACCACGGAAAACGAGATACATGCTAGGATGGATTTAAATTTTATCATTAAACTTTGGACCACCTTTTTATTATTACGATAATTGTAGAGGAGTATCGCAAAAATAAAACCAATATCCTTTGTTGTTTCGTTGAGTTTGGAAAATATTTTGGCACAGTTCTCGAGACTAACCTTTTGAATAGGTTAAAAGAGATAAAATTTGCTTTCGAGTTGAGAGTTATTGTGGTAAGGTTGTATGAGAATCTTATTGCCAATTTCAGGAACAAAGAGGCTTGGTCAAAAGAAATTAACTATAATATAGGACTCAAGAAAGGTTTTCCCTTGTCTCCTACCTCTTTTGGAATATGCATTGAAATGTTAGAATAAGGTTTAGAAGATGCAAGTTTTGTAGACCCAACTCTCATTGCAATAGTCACAATCATTCTTCTTTACATTTATGATATTGTTTTTTATAGTTAGGAGACCCTATGACATCAGTTAGCAACTAAGAATCCTCAAGGAATTCTACTGTAGTATAGGTATGGCTGTGAACACTGACAAAATGAAGGTTATGATAATTAAATCTAAAAACATCACCTATGAAACTTCCATATATGACAACAAAATCTTGGAGGAAGTGCCTTCATACAAATATCTCAGAATTGATATTCATCACAAGCTCAATTGGAACTATAGTTTTGATAAAATGATAAATGGAGGGTGGAAATATTATTATGGGCTTGAAAACAAATGTAAATTATCATAACTTTGGTTGTGGAATAAGAAAAAACTCATTTTTGAGGATCTCCTCACTCATGTTATCTTGTATGGATGTGAAGTTTGGGGATGCAATATCTCTAGAGAATACCAAAAAATTATATATCAAATACAAAATAATTTTATCACTTATAATCTCAAATTAAAGGCAATACACCATATCATATCCTCCTCAAGAAGTGAGTCTTTCCCCCATTTAGAGCATGGCTATTATTAGGCACTTAATGTAAAATACCAAGATAAGAAACAGATATGACAAGAGGCTCCCTAAAATTTATTCAAAATACAACCAAAACCACTACCAACTGAAGTGGGGATGGCATAAAGATGCCAAGCCTTGGCTAAATCGTTGGGGAATATAGGAAGAAGTCATTCTGCAAAATATTGTTAATATTAAAAATATTATTACATCTAAATTTAAGGACAACTTATGGTGTGATAAAGAATTAGAGGATAAAATAAAATTAAGATACTATAAAGAGGTGGTCAACCCTAATTTATAATATCAAAAGTATCTCTTGGTTTTGACCAAGGAAAAGAAGAAAATCAACATTGCTAAAATAAGAACAAACTCTCACGAGTTGCATAGTGAAATTAGGTGATGGTTAATTCTCAAACACCATGGGATGAAATAATTCATCATCTCTATGACACTAAGAGGGTTGAAGATGAAAATATATTTCTCTTAGAGTGCCCTACATCTACCAAATTATGATCATAATTTCAGATTGTATCAGAATATTGACCTTCCTAGCCTTCTAAGTCCTCAAAAATATGTTGATCTTAGAACACTTCTCTTAATGTTTCTCAAGAATAGAAGTAAAATTATAAATGAATCCAAGTAATATATTACCTTTCTTAAGGATTGGTAGACCAATTCATCATCATCATCACAAATTGTGAAATGAAATGAAATAAAAATGTTTTAACCAAATTTAAAATACTGAGATTTATTACTAAAATATATCAAATGATTTGAGTGAATGTGTCAATAAATTATTTTAATATAAGGGGTGATACATAATATTTATATACATTTACATGCACTGAGAGGGATCAAATTACTTTAAGGTGTGAATCTTTACTCAATTTTTTTCAATTTCAAAAATGTTTTCAACTCAAGGGATTTATCCTTCTTCTCCCATGTATTTATCCTCTAGGAGGTCACAGGTTCAAATCTAGAAGGGGGTAGGGTAGAGCACGAGGGTGTAATATTGTTAAGAACATGATTGAAATGTGAAATTGTTTACTTTTAATTGATTTCTGTGTGTGTAGAAAGAAAGTTGATATTGAAATATTTTAGAGAGACATCGAATTATTTTTTTTTATGGTGGACATTGAATTTTTTTCATTATTAATATCTTTTTAATGTTAGAATAATATAACTTTTTACTTTAAATTATATATATATAAAGAAATTTTATATAAAAATATTGTGTTTAAGGTGGATTTATGGTTAACATTGAAATACTATTTTTTTTAAATGTTACGTATCAACTCCATGTGACACCCCATGTTGAATACTAAAGGAATTACACATCTCTTAAAATGTAAATAATATCTCTTAACACAATAATATATACACACAACTCAATAATATTTTCATTAATTTAAAATATATATATATATATATTGAAAATCTAAATTACTAAAAATATATATTGAAAACATAAAAAATATATATTAAATAAGTGTATACTTGAAGACTCTGCAAGGAGATAAATTGATATAAATTTGCAAATAAGAAAGAAGAAGCAAAACCATGATAATACACAAGAAAATCTCAAGCAAATGGAAATGGATGACATGATGATTAGATGGATGATATGACATTGCGGTTGTGATAAGTGAAGACTTGAAGACTTGACAAGGAGTTAAATGTGCAAGAAGAAGAACCATGATAATAGACAAGAAAAACTAAAGCAAATGGACATGGACAACATGATTAAAAGAGAGATTATATGACAATGTGGATGAGATGGATGATATGACATTGTGATACATGCTTAGAGGTGGAAGAAATTCTAGAATACCTCTTCTAAATTCTTTTTCATTGACATGTATTAAATTCAACAGTCAAAGTGTCAAGGAAAGGTATTTAGATTTTAACTTTGTGTAATTAATTATTTTAAATGTGTTCTTAATAAAAATATAAAAGATACAATGGTGCACGCACAGTACAGAGAGATTTTATCCTGAAAACCTAGATTCGAAAAACCAACAATCTATTTAGAGACACACTTCTAATTATTTATTCACCATCTTCTTCATTATTTAAAATACACTGGAATCCAAGCCCCTAATCCATTAACTCAATTTAGTCAAAAACCCTAATTCCTTGTCTCAAATTAGAAAACCATCGACCAAAACTATGTGCTGAAAAACCACTAAAAGAGAACACAAAAAACCGCCAATGAATATAACACATATCCAAGAAAGTAAAGGGAAAAGTGAAAATGAGAATGAAAATGTGGAAGGACATTGTGAGACTCAAGATGGAAAGTATAGTAAATTCAAAGTGTGAAGTAGAAGGTGGAGAAAAACATCTGCACCAAGATATCTACAAGGAAATGTGAGAATAAAATGTTTAATATATAAGTGGAGGTTCTCTCTACTTACAAACTTACATTTGATAATATTTTGTGTACCCAAATCGCATGTAAATAATTTTGTGGAAAAGAGAATGCGTAAAAGAAACTATAAAATACCTAGGGTTTTCTAGGCTAAAAAATGGAATTCATTCAACTTGCAAACAAGTAATTTTAATAGTACCAACAGTCTTTTCACCACAAGCAGGGAGAATTTATGAATAACCAACATATAAACATAGTCAAAAGTACATTCAGTTATGTAACATAGATATAGAAGCAGTAAATATAGTTCATCTCACTATCAAAACCATCAGTAAAACCCCCTAGGGGTTGTTGTCACATCACAAGGGTAAAGTAACTAACCAATTTTTGCTATTTTAGCAGCAGTTATTGCAACAAAGGCTTACTAGATTAACCCTAGTCTCTACTATAGAAATAATCAAATAAACATGGGATTAAAAATCTCTAGCGGTGATTTAGTCCTTCCTTGCATCCCGTTGTCACTTTTGTCAGCTCCAATAGACCCTATGTATGCATTGTTGTGGTTGATATAGGGTTCAACATACTCCATAAAATAAATATAGTATTCGGTACCTCTTTGAGGGATTGGAAAAGGCCTAGAGGTAGCCCTAGGCACCTTCGATTTTCCTTAAAACAACTTACCATCCAACCTCTACTCACATAGTAGCACCAAACCTTGAGAGTGTTGAGTTTGTTCCTCCTTAGCAAATTTCTCCTGATGCAAAGTAAACATAAATAAGATAGAGTTAGGAAAATCCCACTAAAACTCAATAAGAATAAAGTTTGAAACAACCCTCTAAGGGACCAAGGCAATCGCCTCCAAAAACAAAAAGGAGAACTCCCTAAAAAATAATTCTTCTCCTTTCAAATGACCCTCCATCTCTTTATATAGTCTGTGCCTAATTAGGTTTTCTTCCTTTTTTTAGGGTGACGTATCCTTCAAGTTAGGGTATTTTACCCTTTTTTTTACTTAATGGTGGTTTACCCCTTAAGTTGGGGGTATTTTACCCTTTACTTTTCCCAATGGACACCTTTAAAACCAATTGTTTCCCTCCTTGTTCCCACTAAATACCCACGACTCTCCTTTAGTTGGGGACTATGGCCTATGGGGAGCCCCCTAAGCCACTATGTCCCTCCTATGGTGGGGTTAAAGGGGAGGGGACATGATAGTCCTCCCTTCCTGATATTGCTTGTCCTAAAGAAACCACAAACAAGGGTGTTGCAAAAAAATATCACTCTCCCACACGATATCCTCTACCAACCAATCTATCCACCTGAGACGATACTCTATGATCACTCTTCTTCGCAGACTCTTCTTCTGGACATGCATAACCTCCTTGGGAGTCAACAACATACATCCTATCTCATGTAGTGGTGGTAACTCAATGGTAGTAGTGACATGTAGTCCCCATGCCCTATGGAGGCATGATACATGGTAAATATTGTGACGATGGCTACCCTCTAGAAACTCCAACGCATACGCTACCTCTCCATCTCTCTGAATCACCTTGAAGGGACCAAAAAGGAATAACCTCATCCTCTCAACACCAACTCTTCTCCATGGAGATGATCTAAGTGTCTGCACCCTCAAGTAATTATATGTGCTACCCCATACTCCCATGAGATCACTAGAAATTATGTGAGCTATGCTGGATGGTTAATCAATATGCTTTTCACCCTCAGTGAGTCTATGATGTGGTCTATCCATATGCTTCCCCCTAGAATGGGTGAAGACTATATCATCCCTACCTGATAATCCAAATTTTATGAGCAAAAGGAAATGAACACAAATTATTATTATTATTATTATTAGCACATAGACACAATGAACAATAACATAGATACAATAAAACTAGTTTCTATTCAATAAAGAAATATGTTTAAACTGTAAAATGCAGACTAAAAACAAGCTTGCTAGAATGGTGGTGGCTTATCTATGTGAAGAGATGTGACGGTTGCACTCATTCGCAAGAAGATGAGTACAATGTGGCTCTGAAATCATTTTTAAAATAAAAATGAAATCAAAAACACTAGACATCAAAAAACCTAACCCTAGAAGATGAAGCACCAAAATTCATGTGGGCCCCTTTGGGGTAAGTTGGTACATCAACTTCTCGGGGTCATAACATTTGCATACGATATTTTCTTTAGGTGCATGATAGCTCATTGGAAAGTTATATCCAAGGAATACACATTATTCCATAAATATCCGACTATGTCTATAGTTTGATTGTGGTGAGGCCTAAAAATGTTGTTTAGGGCCTCAAAACGGCCCCGGAAGTTCAGGACCTGAAAACTAGGAAAAAACTGCCAAACTGAAAAACTGTCAAGATGAGATAGTTAGAATAGGTGGGTGACCACAAATATCCACATAGATAAATACTCCCCCCTTAGGAAGAAATGGTCTCCATTGCATTGATTTCCCCCATTATATGAGGAAATTTCTATTGAATTTGGCCCCGGGTGAGCCACTTGCCTTGGTGCAGGAGATGCCCCGCTTTGACAACCTGGTAAAGTTGGATCCTCTGTTTGCGAGTTCCCTTGACCTATGTGTCCAAAATATGATCATTGGATACTTGTTCCATGAATTTAGGGTTGATCTATGTTGGTTTCAATTTTTCTTCTATCTCGGAGGTGTCCAATAATGGTGGAAAATATGGATAAAGGAGATCCACATTGAACACTGGGCGCAAGCCAAGGAAGGGGGGAATGTTGAGCTCAAAATAATTATCTCCCACAACCTTGGTGATAGAATAAGGTCTATATTGGAGTGGAAGAAGCTTCCTATGGGGCCTTGTAAGGTGTTTTTTCTGCAAGTGCAACCAAACTTTGTGTCCCACCTGAAACTTGTGTGGAACCCATGTTGATCATGGAATTGGTTGTACTGGTCATTGGACTTCTATAAAATATCCTAAACCTATTGGAATATGTGTTGGATCCACTCAATGAAATAGGTGGATTTTTCAGCTTCAGTTGGAGCATGGGATGAGTCTTCCTAAGTGGTTGAAAGGGGTAGTGAAACATCCATAGGACCCAATGGTTTAAACCCCAACCCCACATGAAAGGGGTTATGGTTCCTTGAGCTATGTATGGATCTGTTTTAGTTGTGTTGAACATAGGGAATACTCTAATCCCATGTGTGGGGTTGCTTGGAATTGTACATGTGCATGATATGCACGATCATTCGTTTGACGACCTTGGTTTGGCCATCTATCTAGGGGTGGAAGGAAGTGGATTTGGTGAGCTTGGTGTCCAACAATGACCAGAGGCTCAACCAGAATGTGTTGAGGAACTCTATGTCCTAATATAATATAATGGTTTTTGGTATCCCAAAATGTACCCACGCTTGTTCAAAGAAGAACTTGGCAGTGGCCTCCACTGTGATGCTCTTCTTGTAGGAGGCCAGAATCACCATCTTGGAAAAGTGATCGAAAACCACAAAAACACATTCATTTCTTTGCTTGGTGGACAGAAGGCCCAACATACAGTCCATTGATATGGATTCCCAGGGCCTGTCAGGAGTAGGAAGAGGGTTGTATAGGCTTTGTTTCTTAGTGGTCGGTTTGGAAATAGCATAGCCAGTGTAGGACCTGATATACTTGTTGACATCATGTCGAAGTTTCGACCAATAGAAATGTTGTTCCAACAATTTGACTATTTTTTCTACGTTGAAGCGTCCTTAAACCCGAATTTAGTGGGATTCCCAAATCAACTTCACTCGCTCACTTGATGGAATGTAGAGATGGACCAAATGGAACAACATTCCATTCTGAAGATGGAAATTAGTGACAGTTGTGTTTTCACCCAACATCTGGTAAGTGGTGGTGAAGTTGAGATCTTTCTCATATATTTGGGTCCATCTAGAGGTCTCATGGTCGTAAGAGTCTAGCACCATGGTGAGTGTCATGGATGGAGGTTGGTTGAGGTAATAAATGACATGGTTGGTAATTCATGTCTTATACTTGATATTAAGGTGGAACTGTTGCAAGTATGTGGACCACTTATGATGGTAGTCATTCTGCAATTTGCCTTGTGTCTGCATGAACTACAATGACTTATGATCAATGTGGATGATTGTCTCCTTCCCAAGAATGAAATTCCTCCACTAGAAGGAGTCTTTCATAATGAAGCAATTTTTTTTTCATAAGTATGGTACTTACAGACGACATTCGATAATATCTCACTATTATAGGCCACGAGGTGGCCATGCTGAGTGAGAACTGTAACCACATCATATTCTAAATCATTTTTGTTGATCTTAAAGGTTTTTTGTGGGTCGAGTAATGAAAGAAATAGGGATGACCAAAATCATTTCTTCAAATCATCGAACGCTTAATGTTGGGAAAGACCCCACACAAGCATTTCCTTACCACCACCCCTGGTTACTTGGATAATGTCCCATGCAATATGGTAGAATCCCAACATGAACTTGCGATAGAAATTAGCAAGGCTTAAGAAGCTTCGAAGCTCAGTGAGCATGGTTGGGGATGGCCAATGATGGATGACTTGGATCTTGGCTGGATCCACATGCACACCATGCTTATCAACAATGTATCCTAGGTATTGGACCTTGTCCATTCCCAAGGAGAATTTTTCCAAGTTGGCATATAACTTGTGCTACCGCAAAGTGTGCAGAACCTATTGAATATGATGCAAGTGTTCTGCCCAAGTCTTGTTGTAGATGAGGATGTCATCCAGATACACCACTACAAAATAATTGGTGAAAGGCCGCAAGATATCGTCCATCATCCTCATGAAAGTTGTTGGGGCATTTTTCAAACCAAAGGACATGACCAGCCATTCAAAAAGACTGTATTTTGACTTGAATATAGTCTTCCATACATTTGTCTACTTTATTGGGACTGTTATCACTTAAGTTGTAGGTTGGGAAAATCCTGACCCAACCACCAAGTGGCGACAACTTAAGGACACTATACTCAATGTCACCTCGATATAGGTCTCACACTTCAAGGGTGACTAGGTCACTCTAGGGAGGTGATCTCGGTGACCCTAGTGGGAATGGAGAGGTGAAATAGAAATGGAAAGTGTGAAGCCCCTATAGGTAAATATTCTATATGGAAAGTGGAATATTAATATGAGTCTTAAATGATTTCGAGGTTTCCAAATACTTGGATGAATTGCCAAGAAATTAGTACCTTCGCGAGACACAATGAAAACCACTATGCAATATAATATGTTATTTGGATCAGAAAGTCATAAATTATGTGCCTAATTTGCAGCAATAAATGATAGTATATATCAGCAGTAAAACAAGTACTAAAGATTCTAGAAATATTGCTCAAAGTCAAATGAAATATGCTTGAAACAAAGTATATAAACACTAGAGAATTTGACAATATATAGCATGAGACTTTAGCAATGAATTATCGTTGTCATAAAAGACGTATGCAGAAAAAATTTTCAGCCTTATGGTTGTATGAAACTTGTTGTGACAGTAGTGAATTCATCCATTAAAACTTGTGAAGAAACCACTCAAAAATTGTATTAAAGCAAGTAGAATAAATTGGCAAATTCTTAGCAACTTTTGATGGTGAAAGAACAAATTATGGGTGACCAAGACTTATGGTTCTAGCAAACCAAGACTTATGGTTGTGAAATTTACTTATGGCTGTAGTAAACCAAGACTTATTTCAGAAAAATTATCCAATCAAATCAGCTACTAGTTAGATCAATAAGTGTGCCTAGGTTAGTAGAAGGTTAGGGAAGATTTTTAAACCTAGTCTAGGGTTAGTTTAGGAGATTATTAGGGTTAGAGAAGCTCTAATGGTTGTAGGTTATTTTTAATATAGAAGAAATAAATTGTGGTTGAAAGGGGATTCCTCAATGAGGCAAGGCAGCTCAAGGCTAGGGGAACAAAACTCAAGTGAGAGAAGACCAAAACTTAAAACTTTCATGTTTCCCAATGCAGAAATTTATATGTCCAATGCAATATTAGTGCCTTTAGTTATGGGTTAATGGGATCTTAAAGAAAGAACTAGGACTACTAAAACCTTGGGGGTGTAAATCCTCTTACTTCCCAAGGTAAGTAACCTAGCTAGGGTTTGAAATTGAGGGGTGTAGATCCTCTTACTTCCTCAACAAAACCCTTGCAAATAAACTTTATAAGCATGATAATTATGGTGGAAACTAGGATAGGGGTGTATATCCTTATACTCCCTATCTAGCCTTGGACAAAACAAACCTAAATTGAATTACCAATGATAATAACAAAGTAAAGAACCATACCAATCCAAGAAAATCCTTTAACATGCCAAAGTAAACCTCCACAACAAGATAGAAGTTGATGCAAGAGCATCACCATCAAAGAAAAAGAGGTGAGAGTGGAGGAAGAATTTGACACCTCAGTGCGCCAAAATTTCAAATTGGCATTAAATAGAGGCAGGAGCGTGTTGTTGAGCTATTTTAGAAATATTGTTTTTAAATACCTTGTTTGTAAAGTCGGGTCATCGCCTGAGAATGGCAGGATGCTATAAATTCTTACACGACTGTAAGGTGTTACAAATATAGAGTGGCATCTCTTATATGCTAATAACTCACATTTATTGTAATAGGACTAGGTAGGTAACCTATAAAATGACGATGGGATAGAATTCATATAGGATGGAGAAGAGCTCCAGAAGCCACTCCTTAGATAGTTTTATGTATTGTTTTGTAGAAAGAATGGAATTGTAGAGGTAGGAGTAAGAAGTGTTAGATGTACAAGTTAGACATAGAAAGTCTAAAGACGATGAAGAACTTTGTAACTTATGTAAATACTTCATGAATGAATAGAACAGATAGAGATTGATCCAAATGCTTGGATGGTATTCATTTCAGTGTGTATTTTAACAAATGATATGTTCTCTATGTGTTTATTTCATTATGCTTATGTATATTGTTCATAGTTGAGTATATGAATATGTGAGGTATTAGATAAGTTTCAATTGTTTCTCTTCTGAGAGATCATATGAAAGGAGTGCATATTGTCCACAAGGTGTACATCGATAGACTCTAGAATTGACTTAGAGAAGATTAGGAGGGATCAAAAGAAACTTAGACTGAGTGTTGCAAGGAGTGCACAGGGTCAAGGTTTGACTAAGTGTCGAGAGATCAGGACTGTGAAGCGCGAGTGCGTAGTAAGATTTCATTTGAAGAAATATCTAAGTCTGAAATTTTTCAAAGATTCTAGAAGCGCAAGGAGTGCGTCGGAGGCTGAAATCCTCAAAGGAATCAAGATCAGGAGAGATAGTGAAAAAGATCCAACAAAAAGGGAGAGATTTGTTGAATTTTGTGAATTGACAATTAATATCCCTTCAGAAGAAGTTGGGGTCACTGACAAACCATTAGATCTGGGAGAGTTGTACAGAGGTTAGTCTTGGAGTCCTTCAAAACTCAAAGTGTTCAGGCATTTGAAATTGTTTTGAGTGAAAATTTCACAAACTTGCGAAGGGCGAAGAGATCTAGATTGTTGGATCCATGAAGGAAATGCGAAGGAGATCTCTGTGCTCTAGGAGGAGAGTACTCCGGAGGAAAATGAGAATAGTGGAGCCAAAACTCTCGAAGTCCGAACTGTAGAAGTAAATCATGGCCATTGATCTGAGAGGGACACACATTAGCAAATCGTGGAGTTCGAAATTGCGTACTCTGGAGGAAAGGAAAGGAGAAAGAAGAGCATTGACTAGAAGTCATCTGAAGTTCCCAAGGTAAGGAATCATCCTAGTCGTTTTTTGTTGGGAGACGTGGTGAGAGATCTATTAATCTGATAATACAATACTCTGGGGAAATTTCTGAGTAACTTTCTGAGGGTCAAAATTCCCAAAGGCTAGAGTCAATAAGAGTCATTGATGAGCAGAGAAACACGTAGAGAGTGGAGGTTTACTCTCGACAAAATTCACTATTGGAGAAAGTGAAGAGTGGAGGAACAATAACTCTCAAAGGCTGGAGCATCGGACTTCATCAGAGTCATCCATTGGAACATGATGCATGGTGGAAGATCTGTCACTTCGGAGGATTGATACTCTGGGAGGAAGAATGTGAAGGAGCGTTGATGATAAGTCGTCTGGAGTGGATTAAAGGATGGATATTAATGGTCAATCAAGAAGAGCACATGGAACTTGATCTGAAACTCTGGGTAAAGGTCACTCTGGGGAAAAGGGGTGTTTGGAACATTTAGAACTCCTGGAGTCAGAGTCCCGAAGTAGATCTCAATCGTCGGTTGTTGGAGAAGAGTGAGTCATAGATCTAGTATGGTGACTTTGCGGATCCGGAGCTCAGGTAAAAAGGAATCAACTGCATCCAAAATAGTCAAATCCCGAAGTCTTGAAGTGCATGGGGAATGAAGGTTTAAACCCATAGTTTTGACTAGGGTCACATGGAGGACTCTCTGGGTACTCAGAAGCTCTCAAATAGGTTCATCATGAACTTGTGAGTTGATTTATCTCCCAAATTTGATTGATCCTAGATCAGGAGGTCGCGCAGCCCCGAGGGAGAGTAGGGGGTCTGCATCAAGTGGTATCAGAGCCTATTTTTTGTAGACAATAGACAAGGGGGATAGAGTAGATAGTTTGATATCATCAAGTGGTATCAAAGCGTGATTTTTGCTTGCAGACAGCAGGAAAAGGTTAAAGAGTTATGGTTTATAGCATCAAGTCGGAGAAAGGAAATCAATAAAATGGAATCATGCCACCTAGAAGGCACAGGGATAGACCTATAGCGAATTCAAAAATGGAAGAAGAAATGAGGAGACTCTGAATGAGATTGGACGCCATGGAAATGGTGTAGAGGAGAGCACCAGATGTTGGTGATTTCAGCGAACCTAAAAGTGAAGAGGTAGAAGAAGAAGGAGTTGCAAAAGGAGAACCTAGGAAAGAATGAGTGCTAAGATTTGTTTCAAGAATAATAGCCAGAGAAAAAATAGAAGTCCCATTGTATGAAGGCAATTTAGAAGTTAAGGAATTGTTAGATTGGGTACATTCTATGGATAAATACTTTGATTATGAAGAAATTGATGAAGAAAAGAAAGTGAAGCATGCAATAACCAAGTCGAAAGGTCATGCAGCGTTATGGTGGGATGAACTACAAGATTATAACAGATTGGTGACAACCCCCTTCCCTCCTTTGGGCTGGCATGACCTCCTGGTCTAGGATCATTTAATTCGTCGAACCCAATGGTCAGTCGGGCTCCTGATGGAATCGGTTTCCACTTGACACAGGCCCCTTTTGCTTCCTCAGCACCCGCGATGTGGCACCTGTGGACCCTCTCCTTGCGCATTTCAACTCCCACACCAACATTGCTAGATCCCTGTGCTAGAATTTCTTTCTGATGTGACCAGGAACTATGACCATGGACCATCTTCCTTCGTGATCTCGCGCTTCAGAATTTTTGTGAGCTGCCTTCCCCTTTCCCATTCCCGAATTGGCAAATACTCTGGGACCAGATCTACGATCCACATTCCTTTCATAATCGACGGTATTGATCGAATCATGAGTTTGGACTTTGTGAGTTCTCTCGACTTCCGACTCCACTTTCCATGACTTGCGAACCAACGGTATGTTGATCCCTTGCCACGCATCCTACTTTGATGAATGGCTAGGATTTCGCTACCTAGCACTTCGAGTGTCCTCCTCCTGACTTCTTCTGAAGGGCTCCTCCTTTGAAATACATGACTCTCTCCCATGTGCCTTCCAGATATAACGGTCTGGATTTACTTCTCTCTTTATGACCTCATGAAGACTCTTGTTTTCTCCCGACAAACCTTCTGAAGATCCTTCTCCCGAACTTCTCGATATTCTTCCACCTGAATTCTCCTCGATGATGGATGACTTCTCCATATTTGGGAATTTGGCAAGTCCTCAAATCCTTTGCACACTTAGCGCAATTAACCTTTCGAGACTTAGGTTGTTCTCGAAACTCCTTTCTGCACTTCTTGCAGAAATTTGTGCAACTCTCCTACGACTTTGTTCGTCTTGAGAACCTCCAAGGTTCCAAGTTCCATTGTGATCTTCTTGTGTCGTCTTGGAAAATTATCGATCTACTTCCTAAGATTATAAGGTAAACTCACAACACCTCAGGTGCACTCCTTGTGCTTTTCTCAGTTCTTCAACAACTTCTCCCTCAGCCTTATAAAAAGGTTTAAGGCATTTCCTTTCCTTTTTCGATGTGCTTCTTGCAAATCCTTCCTTCACCAGAATTTTCATAAATTCTCTAACTCTCCAACACCTTAACCCATGTTTCTTCTGTGTATGCTCACACAAGCTCGATGCCCTCCTTGTAGAATATTCCATAGTGTTCAATAACTTTGAACTATGTTTCTCCCTACACAGTCTTTATTTTGAATGAACTTAACCACCTTGAAATTTCTCCCCGAGTCTGTGAATTAACCTTGTATGCCCTCTTGGAAACTTCTCTTCTGACTCCATCGAGTTCAGACATGCACTCCTTGTGTCGGCTCACTGAGTTTCCCTACTCTGTCGTGCACTCCTTGCACTTAGCCTAGAGAACCAGACTTAACTCAACACACTCTCAGATAGGAAATTATATCTCTCTCCCTACAAATGATTTCTAACATTCATCTACAATTCACAAACATGTAAAAGACATTCATAACGCAGCATCCATTGAACAAAAATATAAAACATGAAAAACTGTCATTTTCTATTAATGGTGGAATGTCAAATTACAATAGTGGAGTATGAGCTGCAACTAAGTCTCAGCTCTCTGTGTTTCTCTCCCTACAACCCGACCAACATCTACTCTGCTTACAATACAAACATTTATACAAGAGGGGTGCAATGAGCTTCCCTTACAAGCTAAACTAGTAGTGTCAGATCACCATTCCTAATGCCTATCGAAAGGGAAAATTACAATGATGGAAATCTGCTCCAAATCAGATGCAGATCCATTCTGTCGTCATCCTATTAATGGAAACCTTATCTCCAACTTATGCGAAAGCACGATCTAGTTCTTCCAGCTTGTCTTCAATTAATGCCTGGATCATGCCTTGGATTCTTGCGGCAAAAATGAGAGGGAGGCACCTCTCCTTTCATGAATGTGCACCACGCAAGTTAATTAGTTGGTGCATGCTGAGGTAGAGTGATTCTCCTACATCATACTCCACAGCGGAAAAAATCATGAGCTCCTACTCATGAGATTTATGACATGTCTAAAGTCCTCCTGGATCCCAAAATTTCTCCTAGAGTTGTCTCTCGGCTCCTCTTCTTTTGCTCCTGCATCATCCTCACCACTTGTGTAGGTTTCCTTTCGTCCACCTTCCTTTTGTTGACAATTTCTTCTGTTGATTCCAACATCAGCTTCCTTATCTCCTCGATCACCTTGTCCAATTGATCTATCGGCTGGTTATTATGTTGCAGTCTGGCTCGCTGCACTTGCTCCTTGTCGATGGGCATATCACATTGACTTCCTAAGACATCTTCTTCCCTTGTGGCCTTAGCTTTCAAATCTACTGCAATCTTCACTCTTGCAGTCTCCTCATCACTGAGCAGTTGCTCAACTACTACTTCTCTTGACAGATTCACTCCTGCCAGTCCTTTGGTTGTTCCTATTCCAGCTCCCTCCAGTTTCTCTTCATGCTGGTGTAATCCTTCATTCACTTCCAACTTAGCCTGTTGGATATGCATACCTTGCATTTCCACTCTCCTCTCAAAATATTTACATTCTTCACACATATCAGCAAATTATATGTTGTCTTCTTCTTCTTTTGCTGCAGACCCCATTGATGCAGTCATCTCTTATTCAACTTCCTATCTGAAAACATTGAGCGATTATGTTGAATTCTCTTCTTCTTCTATAGGGACATACATCAGTATATGTTCCTCTTCTCCCATGACAGTCTCTGCTAGTTGTCTTCCTATTTCATCTGCAATGTCTATGCTAGCCTCTCCTTAGCTGCTTGGTAGGAATATCTCGATTCCTCCAACGATCATAACGCTCCTCTGATCCTTCTCCTCTATGACAGAAGTTTGTAACTTCTCATCGTCTTCATTCACGCGGTCCATAGTTCTACTTGAATCTCCATCTGAGTGCGGTCCTTCTTCTACCTCCTCTTCATCTGTCAACCCTCTTAGCTGATGTGAACTCTCTATCGAGTTCACCTCTTCTCCCTTTCCCACCTGGCAATTCGAGATGTCTCCTCTGCCCACCTAGAAGTTTACGAAATCCATTGATCCCTTCTCATTGCCCACCTAGAAATCTATGAGACTCTTACCAGATCTCTTTCCCTTATGACTAAGGGTTTCAGCATTCCTAAACCACCTATTTAACATCTTTTGTTGCCTCCTTGCCAACAACTTCTGAACAGGTCATCTGGTTGTCCTCTTCAAAGGAAATTCATACCTCCAATGTACCTTTGACTCCTACTTCATATTGAATGCAATCTCCTCCATCTTCGCTCACATTTCAGTGAGCTCCTTTTCCATCTCCGCTCTTCTCTTTTGCAAGTGGACTTCTCTTCAACCATTCTTATGACCATCAATGGTCATCTTTACCTTCTACCTTCCCTCTTGGAAAGTGTGTTGCTCACTCTGTAACTGAGAGCATCTTCAGCTTCTCCTTCGCCTGAACTCTACAGACGAACTATGCTCTGATACCACTCTTGGTGAAAACCCCCTTCCCTCCTTTGGGCTGGCACGACCTCCCGGTCTAGGATCGTTCAATTCTCCAAACCTAATGGTCTGTTGAGCTCCTGAGGGAACCAGTTTCGACTTGAAACAAGCCCCTTTTGCTTCCTCAAAACCCACGATGTGGAACCTGTGGACCCTCTCCTTGCGCTTTTCAACACCCGTGCCAACGTTGCTAGCTCCCCATGATAGAATTTATTTCTGATGTGACCATGGACTGTGACCATGGGCAAGCTTCCTTCACAATCTTTCTCTTCAAAATTTTCGTCAGATGCCTTCCCCTTTCCTCGATTCCCGAATTGGCGAATACTTTGGGACCAAATCTACGATCCATGTTCCTTTCGTGATTGATGTCGGCGATCGAATCGCGAGTTTGGACTTCACGATTTCTCTCGACTTATGACTCCACTTTCCCCGACTTGCGAACCAACGGTGTGTTGATCCCTTGCCACCCATCCTACTTAAATGGACGACTAGTATTACTTTGCTACCTAGCGCTTCGAGTGTCATCCTCCCAACTTCTTCCAAAAAAATCCTCCTCTGAAATACGCAACTCTCTACCACTTTCCTTCCAGATCTAACAACCTGGATTTACTTCACTCTTCGCGACCTTGCGAAGACTCTTTTTTCTCCTGGCAAACCTTTCGAAGCTCCTTCTCCCGAACTTCTCGATATTCTACCACCTGTCTTCTCCTCGAGGATGGATGACTTCTCCGTCTTCAGGACTTCAGCGATTCCTTGACTCCTTTTCACACTTAGCGCAATTCACCTTTTGAGACTTAGATTTTTCTTGAAACTCATTTCTGCACTCCTTCCAGAAATCTATGCAACTCTCCTATGACTTTGGTTGGCTTGAGAACCTCCAAGGTTCCAAGTTCCATTGTGATATTCTCATTCCCTCCTGGAAACTTCTCGCTCTTCTTCCTAATATTATAAGGAAAACTCACAACACCTTAGGCTCACTCCTTATGCTTTCCTTAGTTCTTCGATGGCTTCTCCCTCGACCTTACGGAAAGGTTTAAGGCATATCCTTTCCTTTGTCGATGTGCTTATTGCAAAGCCTTCCTTCACCAGAATGTTTAGCAATTTTGGGACTCTCCAACACCTTCAACCGTGTTGCTCCTGTGTATGCTCACACAAGCTCGATGCCTTCCTAGAAGAGTATTACAGAGTGTTTAGTAAATTTGAACTGTGTTTCTCCCTACACAGTCTTTCTTTTCAAGGAACTTAACCACCTTGAAATTTCTGCCTAAGTCTGTAAATTAACCTGGTATGCCCGCCTGGAATCTTCTCTTCTAAATTCATTGA
Organism: Picea sitchensis; assembly: GCA_010110895.2. NCBI lineage: Eukaryota > Viridiplantae > Streptophyta > Pinopsida > Pinales > Pinaceae > Picea > Picea sitchensis. Next base: position 28,635 of record SNQJ01S0013198.1, on the reverse strand, counting down.
TTTCAGACAGGCACTCCTTGCGTTGGCTCATAGAGTTTCCCTACTCTGTCGCGCACTCCTTGCACTTATCCTAGAGAACTAGACTTAACTCAACACACTCTCAAATAGGAATTTATATCTCTCTCCCTGCTGATGATTTCTAACATTCATCTACAATTCACAAACATGTAAAAGACATTCATAATGGAGCATCCATTGAACAGAAAGATAAAACAGGAAAAACTGTCATTTTCTATTAATGGTGGAATGCCAAATTACAATAGTGGATTTTGAGCTGCAATTGAGTCTCGGCTCTCTGGTTTTCTCTCCCTACAACCTGACCAACCTCTACTTGGCTTACAATACAAATATTTATATAAGAGGGGCTCAATGAGATTCCCTCGCAAGATAAACTAGTGGTGTCAAATCACCATTCCTAATGCCTATCGAAAGGGAAAATTACAAGGATGGAAATCTACTCCAAATCGGATACAGATCCATTCTGTTGTCAGCCTATTAATGGAAACATTATCTCTAGCTTGTGTGAAAGCATGATCTGGTTCTTCCATCTTGTATTCAATTAATGTCTGGATCACGCCTTGGATTCTTGAGGCAAAAATGAGAGGGCAATGCCTCTCCTTTCTTGAATGCGCACAATGTGTGTTAATTAGTTGGCACATGATGAGGTGGAGGGATGCTCCTACATCACATATGCAAAGGCAAGAAAAAAATAAAAAGTTGGGACAGGATGGTAGCTAATTTGAAAGAGAAATTCATCCCTAAATACTATCATATAAATCTATTCAGAAAGTTACATAACTTGAGACAAAAAAAATTATCGGTAAAAGAATACACTGAAGAATTCTATAGACTGAATATCAGGGTTGGAAAAAAATAAAATGACGATGAGAAAACAGCCAAGTATATAAATGGGTTGAGATACGAGATACAAGAGGATATCAACATGATATCTGTTGGAAAAATCGAGGATTCTTATCAAGCAACCTTGAAAGCTGAAGAGAAGTTGGCCAAAAAACAAAGCCAGCGAAACAGAGGAGGAAATTCAAGTAGAGGAAAGGGAACTTCCTGAGAGAATTTCCAGAAACCAAAGCAAGTGGATGGGAAGTATCATAATCACCCTAAAAAATGGGGAGGTTACAAGGAAGGACAACATGGAGGAAGAAACTATTTTCCTCAAGGAAGAGGAAGAGGCAGAGGAGGTGAAGTCATATTTTATGCCTATGGAAATATAGGACACATGTCTTGGGAATGTCCCGAGAAGAATAAAGGTACTAGAGGAGGAGAATTACACATTTATGAAGCTCAGAAGAATGTTGAAGAGAAGTAGCAGAAGGAGGGAGAAACCTTATGATGAGGAAAGTTCTTCTAAATCCAATGAAGGAGATAGAAGAACTAGTTCAATGAATGAATTTGTTCAGGATTGCTTGCAAAACTAAGGACAGAGTTTGCAAGATGATTTTAGATAGTGGGAGCACTGATAATCTAGTGTCCACAGAGATGGTGGAGAAATTGGAGCTGGAGACAACTACACACCCAAATCCGTACAAGGTATATGTTAAGAACCAACTATCAAGATAGCACAGAAAAACCTCAGAATAAGTACTCAACGCCTTGAAAAAGATAGAATTTCATATAATAAGCCTCTTCGAGGGGGAAACCTCCTTATACACCACATAAATTTTCCAATATAATATGATTCCAAATGAAAATGTCTCCCTGGTATATATAGGAGACTAGGAGGTACAATTACAACTAATGGACCCAAGACGACATAAATAAAATAGAATTACTAATGTAATATGCCCCAATTAAGGGGTAATGTGCCACTATTTAAGGCTTAACATGCCCCTCCCCTTGAGACAAGTGTTGTCCGCAACACTTGATTAATTATGGATTCTTCTGTATAAAAGACTCATCTTCCCAAGTGGAATCTTCAGTAGGTAGTTTCCTCCACTTAATGAGATACTCTAAAATGGATCTATTCCTCAGTTGGTGAATTTTTGTGTCAGTGATGGATTTAGGATCCAATATGATTTTTCATTCCTCGTCAAGTTCTATAAATATAGTTTGAACTGGGATCTTGTCACCTGTAACCTTCATTAAACATGAAACATGGAAAACTAGTTGTACTCGTGAGGATGCAGACAACTCCAATTTGTATCCCATAGTACCAATATTTTGCAACACCTTATAAGGGTCATAGTACTTTTTTGATAATTTATTATCCTTATTGTCTTGATTTAGGGACATCTGTTTGTATGGTTGTAGTCTTAAAAACACTCAATCCCCTACTTCAAAATTTATTTAACAATGATGTTGATCTGCTTGTTATTTCATGCAATTTTGTTCCATGGTCAGGTTGTCCTTTAAGATTTGGAGAACTTTTTGTTGATGCTCGATGTGATCTTCCACTACTTGAACCTTAGATTTCTATTTTAGAGAAGAAGTGATGGAAGGAGGGTGGTGTCCGTAGAGTTCCATAAATGGTGTCATTTTTGTTGCAGTATGAAAGGAAGTGCTATAGCACCATTCTGACAAGGGTAACCATTTGAACCATTGTGTTTGTTTATCAGATACAAAGAAATGAAGGTATCCTTCCAGAAATTTGTTCACTATCTCAATTTGTCCATCAGATTGAGGATGATAGGATAATCTATGAGCCAATTGAGTACCCAAACAAGAAAATAATTTTGTCCAAAAATATCCAGTGAAGATAGGATCTCTGTCACTTACAATAATCTTTGGGATTCCATGTAGTTTTTGAATTGTCTCCATGAATGTGGTGGCAATTGTATTTGATTTGAAGGGATGACAGAGTGCACAAAAGTGTGCGTAGTTGGTCAGTCTATCAACAATCACCATGATGACACTCTTTTCTTCAGACTTTGGTAACGCTGTGATGAAATCCATGGAAACATCCTCCTAGTGCAAAATTGGGGTGGCTAATGGTTGTAAAAGACCTGGGGTCTTAATTGTTTCCACCTTATTTTGTTGGCAAACCAAACATTTTTCTACAAACCTTTGAACATCATTTTTAAGGCCATCCCAAAAAAATTCCTTCTTGACCCTATGGTAGATTTTCAAAAATACTGAGTGCCCTCCTACCGGAGAGGTGTGAAATTCCAATAGTAACTTTTGTTTGAGTTTGAAGTTCTTACACAAATATAAGAGATCTTTGTACCATAGTGAATTTTTTTCCATGTAAATGTATCTGATGCACTGGAATCCATCTGCAACCTTTGAATCATCCCTTGCTTCTATTATCCAATTAGGTTGGATGATAGAGATAGCACAGAGAAATGCCTCCACATATTCATCCTTTATTGAGAGTGCATATGCCACAACATTTTGCTTCCCTTTTTTATATATGATTTCAAAATCATAACCCAATATATTGGTCACCCATTTTTGTTGTTCTTATGAAGATAGTCTTTGTTCCAAGAATTATTTAAGACTATCATGATCTATTTTGACCTTGAATTGCCTACCTATTAGGCAAGGGTGCCATTTCTTCAATGAATGTAGTATTGCCATCATTTTCTTCTCATAAATGGGCTTGTGCAAGTCCTTTCCCTTGAGTGGCCGACTTTCAAAAGCCAAGGGCCTTCCTTCTTGCATTAGGACAACACCAATGCCATTTCCCAAGGCATCACATTCCACGATAAAGGTTTTTGTGAAGTCTGGTGTGGTTGAGACATGATATTTGCACATCACTTGTTTAAGTTGTTCAAAATATTTGGTTGCCTCTGGAATCCATGAAAATGCATCCTTATTAGTTAGTGTCATTAAATGTGTTTTTATTCTCCCATAGTTCCGAACAAACTTATGGTAGTAACCTGTCAAACCCAAAAATCCTCTAAGATTCTTTAATGTTTTGGGAATTTTCCAGTCCATCATGGCCTTAATATTGTTAGGGTCTACCTTGACACCTTCATGAGATACAATATGACCCAAATATTCTACCTTCTTCACCCCAAAGAGACATTTGGATGGTTTGGCATATATTTGTTTCTCCTTCAGTAGTTGTAGCACCTTGTCAACATGTCACACATGATCCTCCAAAGACTTTCTATATATTAGTATATCATCAAAAAATACTAACACAAATTTTCGAAGGAAGGGCTTGAAAATGGAATTCATCAACCCTTGGAATGTGGAAGGTGCATTTGTAAGGCCAAAAGGCATGACCAAAAATTCATAAT
>SNQJ01S0013198.1:0-24383 GCA_010110895.2 Picea sitchensis | reverse complement strand
TGGAAGGTGCATTTGTAAGGCCAAAAGGCATGACCAAAAATTCATAATGGCCTTCATGAGTTCGGAATGTTGTTTTTGGGATATCTTCTTCCTTCATTCTAATCTGATGATACCCTGAATGGAGATCCAACTTTGTGAAATATATTTCTCCATGTAGTTCATCTATCAATTCATCAATGTCGGGAATGGGAAACTTATCTTCAATAGTGATCTTGTTGAGCTCTCTATAATGTAGACACATACGCCATGAGCCATCTTTCTTTAATACCATTACCACTAGTGTTGAGTAACAACTTTGGCTAGGTCTAATAATTCCAGCATCTAACATTTCTTCAACCATGCACTCAATTTCACTCTTTTGGGCATAAGGGTATCTGTACGACCTGGTGTTAGGAGGAACAATCCCAAAAATTAGGTGAATATCATGATCATGATTTTGAGTGGGTTGAAGACCTTTGGGAATATCTTCAAATACTTTTGAATGCTTATCAATGATCCCTTGGTGATCTAGGGGAATATATGGCTTAGATGTTTGAACATCTAGTGAGCATAGTTATGCAATTACACCTTGATGCCCCTTTTTCAATAATTTTGTCATGCCATTAGATCTTATCACCTTATTAGGCTTCCCTGTGATACCTCTTAACTCAATTTCTTTTCCTTCCAATGAAAATTAAATGAAAAGTTCTTGAAAAATAAAACCCATTGTTCCTAATGATTGTAACCATTGGATTCCTAGTACGACATCAGCACCACCCATGGGTATAGCAATCATTGGACTATTCATTAAATATACCCCCATAGTAAGATTGATATTGTTTCATTTTCCTGAGCAATTGATAGTTCCTCCATCTACAATCATTACTTGAAACTTTGATGCTGGATATACAAAGAAATTGAGATCTTTGGCTAATTTATAGTGAATGAAATTATGAGTACTACCATAATCAATTAGGACTACTACCTTTTTCTTTTTTATATATCCTTTGATATTGAGGGTTTGAGGAGTGCTAATTCCAACCAATGCATTACATGATATCATGGGATTCAACTCTTCAGAAGAAATTGCATCTACGTTTTCATCTTGAGATGGTTCTTGTTCGTGTTCTTGTTACTCTTCCTCTTCACAATCTATGTAGAATAATTTCTTCTCACCACACTTATGCCCCTTACTATACTTTTTGTCACAATTAAAGCATAAACCTTTTTGTTTTCTTTCTTCCAATTGTTGAGGTGTCAACCTTCTAGGCTGAGGTGTTTTAGAAGAAGGAACATTATTCTCTCGATAGATGTTAGGAGTGGTCCTTCTAGTATCCATAGCCATATTTTTACTTTCAACATTTCTTGTCACCCTAAATTCATTCTCCAATGATTTGGGTTCTCAAAGAGAAACCTCATGTTGAATTTTATCCCTTAAAGTTCCTATGAATACATCAATCAAGTGCTCATCTGGAATATTTGTTACATTTATATTCAGTCTTTGAAAGTTCTCAATGTGTTATGTAACTAAACCATTTTTCTTGAGAGATTTATCAATTGGCTAAAGAAGATATTTCTCCTTGTATCCTCATAGTGTGCTATCATTTCTTCCATGAAAATTGTCCAAGTGATGAGTGATTTGTGAGAACAAAGCCATCGATACCACACAAATTGATTAGGTTCTAAATATAAAGAAGCAATATGTATCTTTTGTGTGGCACATTATGTAGAACAAAGAATTGCTCCATCTAAGGTATCCATGTGATTTGGTCCTTGCCATCAAACTTCCTCATATCGATCTTAGGAAAGTGGTTGGTCTTCAACCCAAAGTTAGAGTTTCTCCATTATTGATTCATCTTCCTTGTGTCCTCATCATGAATTTCATGGGATACATTTTCACTTTCATGTGTCCTTTCTATTAGGAAATTTTTCAATCCTTCCATGATCTCCCTTTTAACCACCCATATTAGTATCAATTATTGCCTCCAACTTAGCTTTCGTTGAATCGATCATCCCTTGTAGTTCATCTTTTGTTACTCATTTATGTCCCTATGCATTTCTTCACCTTCATCAAGAGTCCAATTAGGAATTCCTGGAGGCTTATTTGGTGTAGAAGTTCCCTTTTTTGGTGGCATGTTGGCCAAGTACCACTTTAAACCTTGATTTTGAGGTGGTTCTGCTAGATAATCTTTCTTTTATTGTATCTCCAAAATTTCATCCCTTATGGGTATGAAAAAAAAAAATTTGTATTTCTCTAATATTTATTTTCTACAATGCCACAGGTTTGATCAAAATTGGATGTGCCAAGTGGAATTTATGGTCACTTCCCCACAACTTGCTGATATTTGGCCTTTCTAGGAGATCTCACTTGTATATAGTGCCCCACACAAAATAATTTATATAAAATTATGACAATTTTACCAGAAATACTATATAATGTCCACTATCCAATTCAACTTGTCTCACTTAATGTTGATACTTAAGGAATACTTTAGGATTTGTTTTACCTAGAACACCTTCTTGAGACTAGTCAATAGGACTAGTCATATACCCTATATTCCACAGGGTGTATCTACAAATGTAAGATGACCCAGAAGGTGAAATTTTTATCACAGATAAATTAATATTTTTTGTGAATATCCTATGTATTTCAGAGTCTGAAACATTACATAAAACATTTCAGAGTGAAAATTCCGCAATGACTAAATTCAGGATGATTCCATAACCCTATATTACATGAGATGTATCTCCAAAAGTATAAGGCCTTAGGATATGAAATTTGAACCCAATGTACCTTGATCCATATGATAAATATCCTCCAAGGGGTTCCTTATGAAACATTGTAGAAAAAAAATTATAGAAAAACTTCCAAGGTGTCTCAGATGTAGCAGAGAAACCCCAAGACCTTGAGCTCTAATACCAAATGTTAATAACCAACTATCAAGATAGCATAGAAAAACCTCAGAGTAAGTAATACACTCCTTGAAAAAGATAGAATTTCAAATAATAAGACTCTTCGAGGGGGCAACCTCCTTACACGCCACATAAATTTCCCAATACAAGATGATTGCAAATGAAAATGTCTCCTTGGTATATATAGGAGACTAGAAGGTACAACTACAACTAATGGACCCAATCCGACATAAATAAAATAACATTACTAATGTAATATGCCCCAATTAAGGGGTAATGTACCACTATTTAGGGCTTAAGAGTATCATGGTTGCAGAAAGGACATCAAGTAATGGTAAGTCAACAATGCAAAGTTGAATTTAAAATAGAAGGTTATAAAGATGATATTTTATGTGATGTAATTCCTATGGATGTTTGTCATATTTTGTTGGGGATACCAAGGAAATTTGATAGAAATTATATTCATGATGGGAGGAAAAATACTTACACCCTAGAGAAGAATAGTAGAACACACATGTTGTTTCCAATAGAAGAAATGGAACCAAAGAAGGAAGCTAGTTCAAGTATACTTCTCATGAGGGGGAAGGAACTCTTGAATCAAGTCAAGAAGGAAAAGGAGATGTAGTTTGTTGTAGTAAGAAATCCAAGGATTATCCTTATGAATACTTCTATGGATGAATTACCTAAATAAATCTAGGAATTGTTAGAGAATTTTGTTGGCATAGTAGTGGATGAGTTACCTCACTCATTACCACCCATTAGGAGTATAAACCATCACATTGACCTTATTCGAGGAGCCATTTTTCCAAAAAAAAACAACATATAGATTGATACCTCAAGAGAATGAAGAGGTCAAGAATCAAGTCCAGGAGTTGTTGGATAAAGGTTTAGTCAGGGAAAGTCTAAGCCCATGCGCAGTACCAATTGTGTTGAGTCCAAAGAAGGATCAAGGATGGAGAATGTGTACAGATTCTAGAGCCATCAACAAGATCACCATAAGTTATACAGTCCCTTTGCCAAGAATGGATTATTTGACAGATTTCTTGAGTGGAGCAAGCTATTTTTCAAAAATAGATTTGAAAAGTGGATATCATCGGATAAGAATGAGAGAGGGAGATGAATGGAATACAACATTCAAGACAAATGAAGGTTTGTTTGAATGGCTAGTCATGCCATTTGGGTTGAAAAATTCCCCAAGCACATTTATGAGATTGATGAATGAAGTGTTGAAAGACTTCATGGGTAAATTTGTGATTGTATATCTGGCTGATATACTAATCTTCAGTAAAACAAAGGGAGAACATTTAAAACACTTGACATTATTGATGAGGAGGTTGCAGCAAGAAAATTTGTTGATAAACTTAAAGAAAATTTATTTTATGAAGACACAACTCATATACTTGTGTTTTGTGATCTCTTCAAATTAATTAAATATAGATCCAAATAAAGTGAAAGAAATCAGGGATTGGCCATCTCCTAGAAGCATATTTGAGGTGAGAATCTTTCATGGGTTAGCAATTTTTTATAGAAAATTTATTAGAAATTTTAGTGGTATATGTACACCCATACTTGATACTGTGAAGAAGAAACACAAGTATTTTAATTGGACAGAGGAGGCTGAGAAAAGATTTAGAGTGTTGAAGGAGAAGATCACAGGACAACCAATTCGGGTCTTGCTAGATTTTGGGAAAACATTTCAGGTAAGGTGTGATGCAAGTGGAGTAGCTATTGGAGTAGTCTTGAGTCAGGATAATAAGCCAGTTTCTTATTTCAGTGAGAAATTGAATGACACCAAGAAAAATTGTTCCACATATGACAAAGATTTTTATGTAGTGATTCAATATTTGAAGAAGTGGAGGCACTATCTCATTCCAAAAGAGTTTTTCTTGTATAGTGATAATCAAGATTTACAATTTATTACTAGGCGAGAAAAGTTGAATCAGAGGCATGCTAAGTGGGTAAAATTCATGAAGAATTTTACTTTTGTCATTAAACATATTTTTGGAAGTGCTAACAAAGTTGCAGATTCTTTGAGCAGGAAGAGTTTGATTATATAGGAATTCCAAGTGAAGACCTTAGTGTTTGAACACCTTAAGGAAATGTACCAAGAAGATCCAAATTTTAAGGAGGCTTATGAGGCATGTGCGAACCCTTTGTTGGGGGACAAAAGTTCATGGACCGAATATTTAATCCATGATGGATTATTTTTTAAGGGAAGCCAATTGTGCATACCAAGATGCTCTATGAGAGACAACCTGTTGAAAGAGAAACAAAGTCGAGGTTTGGCTGGACATTTTGGTCATGATAAAACCTATGTACAACTAAGTTCTTCATACTATTGGCCAAGTATGAGGTCCCAAGTAAAGGAATTTGTGAACAATTGCTTAATTTTCCAGTATGCAAAAGGGAGACAGTAGTATACTGGGTTGTATCAACCATTGCCTATTCCAGAAAGGCCTTGGGATGAAATTAGTATGGATTTTCTATTGGGATTACCTAGAACCCATAAGGGAAGTGATTCCATATTTGTTGTGGTAGACAGATTTTCCAAGATGGCACATTTCATACCATGTCAGAAAACAAGTGATGCTACACACATAGCCAATTTGTTTTTCAGGGAAGTTGTGAGACTACATGGGTTGCCTAGAAGCATAGTCTCGTACAGAGACACAAAATTTGTAGGAAACTTTTGGAGAACTCTATGGAAGAAGTTGGGGACAAACTTGTCCTTCAGTTCATCATATCACCCTCAAACAAATGGATAGACTGAAGTGGTGAATAGAAGTCTGGGAAATTTGTTAAGGATTTTAGTCACTGAGCAGGGTTGTCAGTGGGATCATATTCTAGCACAGGAAGAATTTGCATTTAACAATTTGGTAAACAGGAGCACTGGGAAAATTCCATTCCATATAATGTATGGAATACAGCCGAAATTGATTAAAAAATTGAGAGATTTCAAACAAGATGAGTTCAGAAGCACTGGAGCAGAATATTTTTCTACGGAGATGGAGAGACTTCATGATCGAGTCAAAGAGAAGCTACAGGGAAACAGCCAAAAGTACAAGAACAGAGTGGACCAGAAAAGAAGAGAAGTTCAATTTGAAGTTGGAGATGAAGTTTTAGCATATTTGAGAAAGGAAAGGTTTCCAAGGGGAACATATAACAAGTTGAAGATGAAGAAGATAGGACCATGCAGGATCCTCGAGAAATTTGTAGCCAATTCTTATGAGATTGAGTTGTCAGAAAATGTTGGAATATCACCGATATTCAATGTTGCAGACATGTATCCTTATAGGAGAGATGATGTAGGAGAACTGGATGACCAAAAGGAGATTCAATGGGAAAAATAGATGCCCACAGCATAAAAACCTCAAATAGAGAAGATCTTAGATCATAGAGTTGGGAAGAAGACCAGGAGGAAGATGTATCCTGAATATTTGGTGAAGTGGAAAGATCACCCAGTGGAAGATTCGAGTTGGGTCATTGAACCTGACATTTTGAAACATGGAAAAACAGTGTAGAAGCTCATGGACAGGATTCCATGAATATTTTATCTAGAGGAGTATGATGTAGGAGCATATCCATCAAACCAAAAGAGGTGAGAGTGGAGGAATAATTTGACACCTCAGCGCGCCAAAATTTCAAATCGCCATTAAACAGAGGTAGGAGCATATTGTTGAGATATTTTAGAAATATTGTTTTTAAAGACCTTGTTTGTAAAGTTGGGTCACCACCTGAAAATGGCAGGATATTGTAAATTATTACATGACTGTAAGGTTTTACAGATATAGAGTGTCAGCTCTTATCTACTAATAACTCACATTTATTGTAATAGGACTAGGTAGGTAACTGCTAAAACAATGATGGGATAGAATTCAGATAGGACAGAAAACATCTCAAGAAGCCACTCCTTAGATAGTTTTCTTTATTGTGTTGTAGACAGAATGGAATTGTAGAGGTAGGAGTAAGAAGTGTTAGATGTAGTAGTTAGACATAGAGAGTCTGAATATGATGTAGGAGAATTGCCAGCAAAGCATAAGCGGAGGACAGTTAGGCACACTAGCACGCATTTTGAAGAAATTTAAATTTTGAAGAGAGTGTATAACGCAAATGTTTTGAAAATAATTGTAATTAGAGAACATCTTAAATGCTGTAGAGATGGATGATTTCATGAGGACATCGGAGAATGTATTTCTTTTAATGAAGCTGAGTGCAATACATATTTGATGTATTTGATCTGATCTATCTGTCACAAATATTTATTGTAATAAATTCTAAGTAGTTGATATCTTTTAATTCGATAGGATAGATTTAGAGTAGTTGGAGGGAAGATATCGAAGAGCCCTCTTGTATAAATCTTTGTATTTTTTCCCAAAGAAGGCTGTTGAAAATTGTTTTCGTGGCACTCTAGTTATTGAGAGTTGTTTCCATTGTAGCCGAGAGTGGAAAGCTACCGACAACAATGTATGAACATATGTATTGAATATAACAAAGGAGATTTGTCCCAAATGTGTGGTATTGATGCATCTATCTAAATGAATGATTGGTAGACTTTATGTTTATTTGGAATTCTCTATTATTTCTTTTTCTTGCGTTTATGTATTCATCTACATGGCTAGATGTATGAATTTGTAAAAATTTAGATAAGTTTCAATTGTTTCTCTTCTATGAGAAATTGCAAGTGTTCATAGTGTCCACAAGAAGTGCGTTGATAGAGTATGTTTTGACTCGTAAGCTCAGAAGAGATAATGTGAACCTTATGTGTGCAAGGAATGCATAGAGTCTGCAAGGTGTGCGTGATAGAGTCCATTTCAACTCAGAAAGTTTTGTAGAGATATCTTGAAGGAGGCTTGTCCCCAAGGAGTGCATGGAGAAGTCTTTCGACTCAGGAGGTTCAAAAGGATAAGTTGAAGTTATCCATAGAGAATCCAATTTGTGAGGAGAACCTGTTGAAAAGAGTGCACAGGGTGAAATTCGACTAAGTGTCGAAAGGAGTATTCTAAGGAGACAAGAGTTCGAGGAAGAACAAGCTCAGGAGGAAGAACAGTGAGAAATATTCTAAGGAAGGAGTCCTTTGAGGTTTCTCTGATTCATTCAAATGAGATCTATCCTGGAGGGATTGGAGTCATTCCAAACCATTAGATCTAGGACAGATTGAATGGAGAAGGTAGCCACGAGGTGTTTTAGCATTTTGAAATTCAGAGTATTTCAAGGTGATAAAGAGGTGGGATCGTTGAAGTCATGAATTTGCAAACAGAATCTTGACCATTGGCTGTGAGGAGACACATGAAAGTAGATTAGAGAATTCGAGAGTTAGAAATTTGGAGGAAGTAACTGTGGAGTGAGTGAAGTTTCGTGAAGTACCGAAACCTGAAACATAGCTGGACTGTCAGATCCAAGGAGACATGTGGTAGAGATTCGTGAACTCGGAGAAATTTGTTTTGGAAGGAAACATAAGAGGAGGTTGTGGTATTTCAAAGAATGAAGTGGAGAAGTGTTCGCCCAAGTTTATATCCCACGGTCACATTCAGGGGAAAGAGTCTAGCGCGAGACTAGTACTCACTAATCAGTGTCGCCAAGCGTCAGAGAGTGGAGTTTCAAGTAGTTTGATATTTCATGTGACATCAAGGGGGCCTGTGAGTGTATTAATTGTTCAATGTGTGTTGAAGGCCCGAGGAACCAATTCGGTTCAGATAGTTTGAATATCCAAGACCGTGAAGTCACAAAATCCCCAAGAGAGAAGGGGGGGTTGTCATCAAGAGTGGTATCAGAGTGGACACATAATTTATTTATGTAGGTAAAGGAGACAACAAAATAGGTTGATATCATTGAGTGGTATCAGATACATCAGCACAATGTCTCCTAGGAGACATGCAGAGACCCTCGTAGCAAATAGAGCTATGGAAAGGGAGATGCGATAAATCAGAGCAAGGATAGATGCCATGGAAATAGCACAAAGAAGAGAACCTGATGCTAGAGACATAAGTGATGCAGAAAATGAAGAAGTGGAAGTTGAAGAAGTTATAGCAATAGATGTTGTGAAAGAACGCTTGTTGAAAGAGGTTCTTAATTTGGGAGCTAGAGGGAAGATAGACATCCCAATGTATGAAGGTAATTTAGACATCGAACCAAGATAGAATTGCTTGATTGGATATGAGCAATGGAAAAGTATTTCGACTATGAATATGGAATATGTTGATGAGGAGAAAAAGGTGAAACATGTTGTCACCAGGTTGAAAGGACTTGCAACACTTTGGTGGGATGAACTATAGGATGACAAGAGAAGCAAAGGAAAACAAAAGATTAAGAGTTGGGATCGAATGGTAACCAAGCTAAAGGTGAAATTCATACCCAAGGAATACCAGATAAATCTGTTCAGGAGGATACAGAACCTGAGACAGAAAGGAATGACTATGAAGGAGTACACAGAGGAGTTCTATAGACTGAACATCAATGTTGGACAAAGAGAGAGAGACGAGGAAAAATTTGTTAGGTACATCAACAGCCTAAGATATGAAATCCAAGAGGACATCAACATGATGACAATAAGGACAGTAGAGGATGTGTACCAGATTGCACTGAAAATCGAGGAGAAGTTGGCCAGGAAGTAGAGTCAACAAAACAGAGGTAGAATCTTGAACAGAGGCAAAGGAGTTGCTCATGAAAAGACACAAAAGCCCAAAGGTGAGGCAAAGAAACCACATAGTCACTCTGAGAGAGGAGGAAGTTCTCGAGGAAGGCAGAGTGGTGGTATAAACTCTTTTTCTATAGGAGGAGGAAGAGCTAGAGGAGGAGAGATAAAGTGTTATTCCTATGGAAAGGTAGAACACATGTATTGGGAATGTCCCGAAAGGAAGAAAAAAGGAGGTGAGGCTCAAATTTCAGAAGCGCAAAAGAAATATGTAGAGGCAGAAGGTGTAGAAGATGGGAGATCTTTGATGATGAAGAAATTTCTTTTAAAACCAGACTCAGAGGTTGAAAAGTAGGTGCAAAGGAACATTTTGTTCAGGACAACTTTCAAGACTAAAGAAAAAGTATGCAAGGTGATAATTGGCAGTGGGAGCACTGATAACTTAGTATCCACAGAGATGGTGGAGAAATTGGAGCTAGAGACCACTGTACATCCGACATCGTATAAAGTCTCATGGTTGCAGAAAGGTCATTATTTAATAGTCAATAAACAATGCATGGTTGAATTTAAAATAGGAGGATATAGAGATGATATTCTGTGTGATACGATTCCCATGGATGTATGTCATGTTTTTTTTGGAATACCATGGAAGTATGCCAAGAATGTCATTCACAATGGGAGAAGAAATACTTATACCTTAGATAAGAATGGTAGGAAACATATGTTGTTTCCAATTGAAGAGAAGATAGTGGAGGAAGAAGCCAGCATGAGCATACTTCTCATGAGTGGGAAGGAACTCCTGAGTGAAGTTAAGAAAGAAAAAGAGATGTAGTTTTTTGTAGTGAGGAAGCTAAAAGTTATCCTTACAAGTACTTCTATGGAGGATTTTCCTGAGGAAATTCAGGAGTTGTTGGAAACTTTTGATGACATAGTCGTGGATGAGTTTCCAATCTCATTACCACCTATCAAAAGTATCATCCATCACATTGACTTGATACTGGGAGAAAGCCAACCGAACAAAGAAATGTACAAACTGACACCTCAAGACAATGAGGAGGTGAAAAGGAAAGTTCAGAACTTGTTATACAAAGGTTTGGTCAAAGAAATCTTGATTCCATGCGTAGTACCAATTGTGTTGAGTCCAAAGAAGGATGGAGGATGGAGAATGTGTACAGACTCAAGGGCCATAAATAAGATCACCATTAGGTATAGATTTCCATTGCCAAGGATGGATGACTTAATGGATTGTTTGAGTGGAGCAAACTATTTTTCAAAGATAGATTTGAAAAGTGGGTATCACCAGATAAGGATGAGAGAAGGTGATGAGTGGAAAACATCCTTCAAGACAAATGAGGGATTGTGTGAATGGCTTGTTATGACATTTGTCTTAACCAATGCCCCGAGTACTTTTATGAGGTCGATGAATGAAGTGTTGAAGGATTTTATTGGTAAGTTTGTGATTGTATATCTGGATTATATATTGGTCTTCGGTAAAGATGAAGAAGAGAACCTGAGGCACTTAACATTAATGATGAATAGGTTACAGCGGGAGAAGTTTTTGATCAATTTAAAGAAATCCTCTTTCATGAAGACAAAACTCATTTTTTGGGGTTTTGTGATCTCTTCGAATGAATTGAAGATGGATCCCTAGAAGATGAAATAAATCAGAGAATGGTCGTCACCAAGGAGTATATTTGAGGTAAGAAGCTTCCATGGATTAGACAGTTTTTACCGAAAGTTCATTAGGAATTTTAGTGAGATTGGTGCACAAATGATGGATATAGTGAAGAAAAGACATAAGTCTTTCAAATGGACAGAAGAGGCTAAGAAGAGCTTCAACATATTGAAGGAAAAGATAACAGAACAACTGATTCTAGTATTACCATATTTCAGAAAGACATTTCAGGTGAGATGTGATGCGAGTGGAGTTGCAATTGGAGCGGTCTTAATCCAAGATAATAGGACTATTGTGTATTTCAGTGAGAAGTTGAATGATGCTAGGAGAAAATACTCCACATATGATAAAGACTTATATGTCATAATTCAATCCTTGAAGAAGTGAAGGCACTATCTTGTTCCGAAAGATTTTGTCTTGTATAGCAATAATTAGGATTTACAATTCATAACCAAACAAGAGAAGTTAAGCCAGAGACATGCCAAAAGGATACAGTTTATGCAAAATTTCACTTTTTTCATTAAACATATTTCTAGTAATGCTAACAAGGTTGTTGATGCATTAAGAAGAAGATGTCTAATTCTGCAAGAATTTCAAGTGAATACCTTGGGGCTTGACCACCTTAAGGAAATGTATCATAATGATCCAGATTTCAAAGAAGCATGTGTGAATCCTGTGCTCAGAGACAGAATCCAGTGGGTCAAATATTTGATTCATGATGGGTTGTTGTTCAAAGGATGCCAGTTGTGCATACCAAAGTGTTCGATGAGGGATAATTTGTTGAACAAAAATCATAGTGGAGGTCTAGCCGGACATTTCGGCCATGAAAAAACATTTGCACAATTGAATTGTTCATATTATTTTCCAGGTATGAAAGCGAGGGTGAAGAGGGTTGTGAAAAAATGTAATATTTTCCAGTATGCAAAGGGAAAGAAGTAGAATATTGGGTTGTATCAACCATTTCCTATCCCAGAGAAACCTTGGGATGCAATAAGAATGGATTTTGTGTTGGGATTTCCAAGAACACAAAGAGGAAGTGATTCCATATTTGTGGTATTTGACATATTTTCAAATATGGCACACTTTATCCCATTCCAGAAAACTAGTGATGCAACGCACGTTGTTAACTTATTTTTCAAGGAAGTTGTAAGACTCCATGGATTGTCCAAGAGTATTGTTCAGACAGGGATACCAAAATTGTTGGTCATTTCTGGAGAACATTTTGGAAGAAGCAGGGGACAGAGATATCCTTTAGTTCTGCATATCACCCTCAAATGGATGGGAAGACTGAGGTGATGAATTGAAGTTTAGGAGATTTGCTGAGGAGATTGGTCACTGAAAATCATAGCCAGTGGGATCAGATTCTAGCACAAGCAGAGTTTGCATATAATGACTCAGTGAACAGAAGTACCGGAAAAATTCCATTTCAAATAGTGTATGGAATGAATCCAAGAGGAGTGTTAGAGTTAAGATATCTGGAGTAGAGTGAATTTAGGAGCACTGGAGCCAAAGACTTCGCTGCATAAATGAAGGAGCTTCATAATCAGATCAAGGAGCAGTTGAAGAAGAGAAACAATGAATACAAACACAAAGCTGATCAACATAGGAGGGAAATTCAATTTGAAGTCGGAGATCAAGTTATAGCACACCATAGGAAGGATAGGTTCCCAAGAGGAACATATAATAAACTAAAGTTGAAGAAGATAGGACCGTGAAAAATCCTAAGAAAATTTTGTGAGAATGCTCATGAGATAGAGTTTCCAGAAGATGTGGGTATATCGCCCATATTAAACATTGCAGACCTCTATCCTTGCAGGGAAGATGGATTTGAAGGACTCGAATATAAAAAGGAGATCCAGTGGAAAAAGTAGATGCCTGTAGCAGAAAATCCATAGATGGAGTAGATCGTAGATCGATGAATTGGTAAGAAGACTAGAAGGAAAATATATTTTGAGTATTTGTGAAGTGGAAAAGACAACCAATAGAAGATTCCAATTGGGTAAGCGAAGTAGATATCCATAAGCATGGAAGGTTAGTGTAGGATCTCATGCACAGGAGTCCATGAATTTTTCGGCCAGAGGAGTATGATGCAGGAGCATCGCTAGCAAAGCACAAGCGGAGGACAGCTAGGCACATTAGCATGCATTTTGAAGAAATTTAAATTTTGAAGAGAGGGTATCACACAAATATTTTGAAAATAATTGTAATTAGAGAACATATTAAATGTTGTAGAGTTGGATGATTTCATGAGGACATCGAAGAATGTATTTCTTTTAATGAAGATGAGTGCAGTACAAATTCGATGTATACGATCTAATATGTTTTTCACAAATATTTATTGTAATAAATTCTAAGTAGTTGATAGTTTTTAATTCGATAGGATAGTTTAGAGGATTTGAAGGGAAGATCTTGAAGAGCCCTCTTGTATAAATATTTGTATTATTTCCCATAGAAGGTTGTTGAAAATTGTTGTCATGGCACTCTAGTTATTGAGAGTTGTTTCCATTGTAGCCGAGAGTGGAAAGCTACCGAGAGCAGTGTATGAACATATGTATATTTCAGTTGAATGAATATAAAAGAGGATCATTTTCGCAAATGCGTGGTATCAATGTGTCTATCTGAATGCATGATTGGTAGACTTTCTATTTATTTGGAATTCTCTATAATTTCTTATTCTTGTGTTTATGTATGCATTTACATGGCTATATGTATGAATGTTTGAAGATTTAGATAAGTTTCAATTGTTTATCTTCTACAAGCAACTGCAAGTGTGCATAGTGTCTCCAAGGAGCGTGTTGATAGAGTTTGTTTCGACTCATAATCTCAGAAGAGATAACGTGAACCTTATGTGTGCAACGAGTGCATAGTGTTCGCAAGGTGTGCATGACGAAGTCCATTTCAACTCAGAGAGTTCTGGAGAGAGAACTTGAAGGAGATTTGTCCACAAGGAGTGTGTGGCAGAGTCTTTCGAATCGGGAGGTTTAGAAGGATAAGAGGAATTTATCCACAGAGAAGTCAAGTTGTGAGGAGAACATGTTGCAAAGAGTGCACAGGCTGAAAGTCGACTAATTGTCGAAAGGAGTATTCTAAGGAGGCAAGAGTTTGAGGAAGAACAAGCTCAGGAGGAAGAATGGTGAGAAATACTCTAAGGAAGGAGTCCTTTGAGGTTTCTATGATTCCTTCAAGAGAGACTATCTAGGAGGGATTGGAGTCATTCAAGACTGTCAGATCTGGGAGAGATTGCATAGAGAAGGAAGTCACGAGGTGTTTTGGTATTTCAGAATTCAGAGTATTTTGAAGTGATAAAGAGGTGGGATCGTCGAAGTCGCGAAGTTGTGAATCGAATATTGATCGTTGGCTACGAGGAGACACGCAGTGGAAGATTAGATAATCTGGGAGTTAGAGGTTTGTAGGAAGTAAGTGTGGAGTGAGTGAAGTTTCACGAAGTCCTGAAACCAAAAACACAACTAGACCGTCAGATCCAGGGAGACACGTGGAAGATATCTGTGAACTCGGAGAAAGTTATTTCAAAAGGAAACAGAAGAGGAGGTTGTAGTATTTTTGGAGACTGAAGTGGAGAAGTGTTTGCCTGAGGTTATAGCCTACAGTCACATTAAGGGGAAAGAGTCTAGCGTGAGACTAGTATTGACTAATCGGTGTCGTCAAGCATCGGAGAGCGGAGTTGCAAGTAGTTAAAACTTTCACATGAAATCAAGGGGACTAGTGAGTGCATTAATTGTGTATTAGAGAGTTTGAAGATTCAAGACCAAGAGGTCGTAGAATCCCCAGGAGAGAAAGGGGGGGTTGCCATAAGAAGACACTGAAGAGTTGTGTAACTTATGTAAATACTTCACGAATGAATAGAACAGACAAATATTGATCCAAATTCTTGGATTGTGTTCATTTCAGTGTGTATTTGAATGAATGATATGTTCTCTGTGTGTTTATTTCATTATGCTCATTTATATTGTTCATAGTTAAGTATATGAATCTATGAGGTATTAGATAAGTTTCAATTATTTCTCTTCTGAGAGCTCGGATGCAAGGAGTGCATATTGTCTGCAAGGCATGTGTCAACAGAGTCTAGAATTGACTTAGAGAAGCTTGGGAGGTATCAAGAGAAACTTAGACCAAGTGTTGCAAGGAGTGCACAAGGTCAAGGTTCGATTAAATGTCGAGAGATCGGGACTTTGAAGCACAAGGAGTGCATAGTAAAATTTCTTTTAAAGAAATATATAAGTCCAAACTTTTTCAAAGATTCCAGAAGTGCAAGGAGTGCGTCAGAGGCTGAAATCCTCAAAGGAATCAAGCTCAGGAGAGATAGTGAAAAATATCTAGGTTAAAGGGAGAGATATGTTGAAGTTCACAAATTGACAGCTGAGATCCCTTCCGAAGAAGTCGGGGTCACTGACAAACCATTAGATCTGGGAGAGTTGCATGGAGGTTAGTCTTGGAGTCCTTTAGCACTCCAAGTTTTCAAATGTTCGAAATCATTTTGAGTGAAAATTTCACGAAGTCATGAAGGGCGAAGAGATCTGGATCATTGGATCTAGGAAGGAAATGTGGTGGAGATCTGCTTACTCCAGGAGGAGAACACTCCAGAGGAAAACGTGAATAGTAGAGCCAAAACTCTTTAAGTCTGAACTGTTGAAGTAAATCATGGCCATCGATCTAAGAGGGACACACATTAGCAGATCATGGAGTTCAAAAGTGCGCACTTTGGAAGAAAGGAAAGGAGGAAGTGGAGCGTTGACCAGAAGTCGTCCGAAGTTCCAAAGGTAAGGAATAATCCTAGCATTTTTTTGTTGGGAGACATGGTGATAGATCTATTAATATGGTAATAGAATACTCTGAGGAAATTGCCGAGTAAGTTTCTGAGGGTCAAAAGTCTTGAAGGACGGAGTCAATAAGAGTCATTGATGAGAAGAGAGACACGTGGAGAGTGGATATTTACTCTGGATAAAAGTCACTCTGTAAGAAATTGAAGAGTGGAGGCATGAGAACTCTCGAAGGCCGGAGCGTTGGAGTTCATGAGAGTCATCCATTGAAACAAGATGTGTGGTGGAAGATCTATCCCTTCATAGGATTGATACTCCAGGAGGAATAATGCAGAGGAGAATTGACAATAAGTCATCCAAGGTGTAGTAAATTATAGGTCTTAACCATCGATCAAGAAGAGCATGTGGTGCTTGATCTGAAACTTCGGGTAAAGGTCACTCTGGGGAAAAGGGGTGTTTGGAACATTCATAAATCCCAGAGTCAAAGTCCCGAAGTAGATCATAGTCATTAGCTTTTGAAGAAGTGTAAGTCGTAGATCTAGTCTGGAGACTTCGTTGGTCCGGAGCTTAGGTAAAAAGGAATCAACTGCATCCAAAACAGTCGAATCCCGAAGTCCCGAAGTGTGCGGGGAATGAAGGTTTAAACCCACGGTTTTGACCAGGGTCACGTGGAGGACTTTGTGGGTACTCAAAAACTGTCGAAAATGGGATTTCTCACCCAAGAGTTAAGACTTTGACCTATGGAGAAGATAGAAGAGGTTCGACAGGAACCTGTGAGTTGATTTAGCTCCTGAAGTTGATTGATGCTAGATCGGGAGGTCGCACAGCCTCGGGGGAGAGTAGGGGGTCTACATCAGAAGTGAACTCTAAGAGATAGTGCATCATCATCATCATTAACCATAACAAAAATACATCATTATATAGAACAAGAGGAAAAATACTCCAAGTGTAGCGAAAATTTCAGTTCAAGTACTTCTCACAATGGGAGAGTTATGTTATAATGGGATCTTATGATCTCTTATTTATACAAAATGTCACTAAGATAGTTTGTCCACATAAATTAGGGTAAAACATAACACTAGGGGTCAAAAAGCCTAATATTTCCCCTTTACAAAGACAATAATTAAAAATTCACTTTAATTTAACTTATGCACAAAGAAAACTGTAAAATGAAGGTGATGTATCCCTTTTAGGGGACATTTTTCCTCTTTGACCAAGTCGTTGGAGTTGTAGTAGTATGGTTAGGCCTCCAAAGGCCAATTGTAATCAATCCATGTCCCCTTCTTCATGATCAAATCCTTTTTTCACCAATACGTCCACTCGTCCATGTCTCACCACTAAACCCTAGCGCCCCAAGGATGATGTCAAGCCTAAAAAGGTGATGTTTTTCCTCTCCTAGGAAAATAATTTGGCATGTGATATTTGGGATAGGTATTCCACATCATATTCTAGGTATCCAAAACTTTGTCTCTATGATACAACATGTGGACCCATGGCATCCAACCTGTGGGCTTGCAGTGCCAAGGAAGCCCAAGCTAGGCGTGTTCTTCCAAAATTGCCTGCCAAATAGGTCCTCCAAAGACAAGTAAGCACACCCTACAAGGATTTCAATTCATACCATAATGATAAGTAAATCAAATCAATAAATGATCCACCTAAGAATGTGCATCAAATATTACCCTGTCAAACAATTAAGTGCTCAAAGACATTATGTGACTTGCCAAGATTGGATATAGGAGGGTTGACGAGGTGTCCTACTAGGTAGATATTTCCCTACGTCAAGGAGTGTTTCCAAGAGATCCCTCTCTAATTAATGTAAAGTGGGTGAAGTGGTTAAGGGTCAAGACTCAATGGGCATGGGGTTAATGACATACAAGGGGTTGTAGTGTCTCATTCATGGGTGCCTTTGTACAGGATATGTGGAACCTTCATTTGCAATGCAATTTTTCCAAGCCCGTCATTTTTCCATTTTTTGTTTCTTTCATATTTTAAGGACATGTTCGACGCCATTGTCTTGGTGTGGTATTCAGATAATGACGGTGTCATTTACAAACACCTAGTGGAAATGAGAAGGTTGTCTTGTGATGAGACCCCCTTTCTCTCAGCCATGCAACTAAGATACATTACCCTGTCTTAGTGACCAAATGATGGTAATTCCATACCACTATATATCTATGAACATGATAATCTGGCTCGTGAGGAGACCTCCTATCCTCCAACTAGCCTTTTAAGCATTCTTAATCAGTATTCTTGTGGGTCCCCTTTTTCTTATAGATAATTGTTGCATTTATTTTTAGGGGGGATCCCTGGGTGAATCATATGGAAGGTTTATATATAGGATTTTAAATTTTACCCAACATCAATCCCTTTGGGCCTTCAACCCCTTATTCCCATAGAATGAGGGACAACCCCTTCTTGGGTCAATACACCCTAAAATGACAAGAGATAAGAAAATGGGGGGAAAGAGTGATGGAAATTAGTAAGTATGGTTGGGAATGGTACGATGGATCTTCAAGGGAGTTATTAGTAGAAAACCTATCCCTAAGGAAAACCACTTACTAGGGAACAATGTCAACCACTAAGGTGAAGTAGGGAAAAAGGCATAATTTCCAAGCATATGTCATGAAATCTAAATAAGTATAAGATACAACATACTCAAATATCTCAAATATTGAAATGACACTCACCATACTACCTGATTTGTACCTCATGGAGAAATTCCCATTGCCTCTCTGAAGCCAGCTGGTGTGGTGGATGTTATCTGAAAATATACGACCTGTGTGGTGGTGAGAAGGGTCTCCATCTGCAAAATGATACTACTAGTCATCTATTCTCTCGGTAATCCATATATGAAACCTAAGGGCCTCAAGACATAATCTCCTTAGTTATCTAGAAAATGGGAATAACAGGGACCTAATGGTAGCCCGACTTCAGATCTATCTTACTAAAGTATTTGTCCCATTTGACTTGATCAAGGAGATCGTTGATTCGAGGAATTGGGTATCGGTTCCTAGCTGTGATTTTATTTAGGGATCGGTAATCAATGCAGAGACTTCAACTCCTTTCTTTATTCTACACAAGCACGATTGGGCATTCACAAGGTGATGAGTTGGGTCGGATGTGCACCTTTTGGAGAATATTTTGGATCTGACACTTGGAGAGTCTTCAAGTCCTTTATTTCTTCTGCACAAGCATGATTGGGCTTCCACAAGGTGATGAGTTGGATCGTATGTGCACCTTTTGGAGAAGTTTTTGGGCTTCCTCATTTTCTAACCAAGAGTTGCAATAGACTAGCCCATTAGATAGTGGAGCATCGAGGGTCAGATTGATGGAATGCCTTACCTGATAGTGTAGACGTACCCCAGTAGGTGAGGAGAATATGTCTATGTATTCTTCCATGACTTTATCCACTTGTTTCTTCTACATAGAGAGGTCGGTCGTGGAGGCCATGGATGTGGCTACAATTTTTCTCTCACTCTGAGAGTGAATCACAAAGAAGAAAATTCCCAGTCTGAGAGATGACCTCCCTGCATTTCTTGGCAGAGATCAAGGAAATGGCACTAGGAGGGACTACCTCGGGTATCCTGTACAATTTCTTGTCCAAAGTAATAATAACATTGTGAGACCTAGACTCATATACAACATGATGTTTCCCTAAATAAGGTTGGCACAAAAGAACATCAAAAACTTCAAGGAGATCAACATCACACAATACCTCATCTTTGAAGTTCTTGATTTCATAGGACAGGAGTCACTCTTGGATGACATGAAGATCAATTCCTTAGCGGAGCTATACGATGGTGTAGGGATGAGGGTGTGGCGTTTTCAGCAAGGCCAGCCACTTGACGACCTCTACTGAGATTAGGTTCTTCTAGATACCTCTATCAATGATGAAGTGCAATGGGGTTCCTTTCACACACATATGTGAATGAAAGAGGCACTTGCCTTCCTCTAGCTCATCAAGTTCATCGAGCTGGATCTTGGTGGTAGAAACGGTGGCACTGGTTTTTGCATCAATGATATGTCTCCCCTTTTATGGTTCCGAATCAGAGTTGGAACCCGCATATGATTCAAATCATTTCACCTCAGCCACCAATGACTTCTTTGAGAAGAAATCAATAGTGTTATGCCAGGGGCTCTTATGGAAGTCACACCACTTCCCAGTATCTTTCTTCGTCTTTCCATTTTCCTTAATTGTTTTTGGATTAGATTGGTTGTCCTGAGGTTGTCCATATTTTCTCTTCCCATTGTTCTGTGGTTTGGGGCTTCCCTTTCCCTGCTTCTTTTGTGAGGGGTTCCCTGACCCAAACTGTCACGTCTTTTGTTTAAGCTTCTAATCGTTTTTGATGTCATATCGATAAGCCATGCCAAAGGACAAGATGTCTAGAAACTATATTTCTTCATGGATGTATCTTTGTAGACCACCATGGTACTTGAGCACCAAACGTCACTCAGAATATTTGATACCTAGATTGGTGCGCAAGGTATGGAAGATATTTTTAAACTCTTGCACTGCTTGGTCTCTTTCGTGCGGTAGTGTGGTCCATTTTGTATACAGGTCATCATAACTTCCAACAAGGTATTATTGTTCCTTAATAACATCCCTGAAGGACTCCCAAGTGAGTGACACTATAAATAATGAGGGTTCCTCTATTTACTTTTTCTCATATAAAGTCTCCCGCCAATATTTGACATGGGGGATGGCTTTGAGGATCGCAAAAGTGTTTTTTTCTCTATTCAAAAAGTTATGGACAAAAAAATATCATTCGAGGATATTCAATCATTTGTCTACAGCATATGTGTCTATATGACGTTCAAATTTAGAAATGTCAAAGCTAATTTTACCTTGAAGGGAGTGGTTCCTCCACTCAAGGAAGATGTGTCTTGTTTTGGTAGTCGTCGAAGAATTTGCACAAAACTATCCATCATCTCATCCCTCTATTGCACTAGGGATTCCTTGAGAAACAGTTTGAAAGGATATCATGTCTTGTCATCTTTCTTTTCTCCCACCATGGAAGGTTTCTTGGGCATGTGAGAGCTCCTTTCCTCAAGATAAATAAGCTTGACACCTAACTCTTTGTACCCTGACCTCATCGAGGACATGCACCAAGAACAACAATGAGCAGATCACTTTGATACCATTGATCTGGATTTTATGAGAAGAATGAAATAAACACATATTATTATTATTATTATTATTAACACAGATACACAATGAAAAATAACAAATATACAGTAAAAATGGATTCTATTCAATAAAGAAATGTGTTGAAACTATAAAATGCAGACTGAAAACAAGCTTGTTAGAATGGTGGTGGCTTATCTCTGAGAAGAGATGTGATAGTTGTGCCCATTTGTAAGAATATGAGTACAATGAGGCTCTGAAATAATTTTTACAATAAGCATGAATGATAAAACCCTAGACATCCAAAACCTAACCCTAGGAGACGAAGTGCCAAAAGTCATGTGGGACCCATTGGGGTATGTTGGTACATCAACTTCCCAGGGCCGTAACGTTTGCATACGATCTTCGTTTTAGGCACACGATGGCCCATTGGAAAGGTTTATCCGAGGAATACACATTATTCCATAAAATTCTAACTGACTACATTTTGACTATGGTGATCCCTAAAAATGTTGTTTAGGGCCTCAAAATGGCCTCGGAAGTTCAAGACCCGAAAACTAGGAAAAAAGTACCAAACTGAAAAAATTGCCAAGATGAGCCAGTTGGAATAGGTGGGTGGCCACCGATATCCATCTGGATCGCCTACATCATGTGGCCCATCCTACTTATCTTCCAAATTGTACACTCCAACAAATGTCCTAACAAAGCATCCTTGAAGTCCCTCCATGCAAAACTCTCTTAGATCTGCTCATAAGTTGTGAAGACACTGGGGTCCCAAACTACCCTATATGATGTGAAGCACCCTCTAATCATAGTATGGATCTGTCATGTTCTCATGTAAGAATCCACCATACTATCCCTAATGAAACAAAAATCATAAATTTTCGATGCTTGGTCAACTCCTCAGAAGACTTCTTGTCCAAGCAACCAATCATATGCATCCCAAGAGTAAACTCTAGAGAATGCAAACTGGCCATCCCATTTGTGTCCATTTTCAATATATCAACAACTGCAATCCCAAGGTCCCATGACAATCACATAGAGGAACCATCTTTCTGATGATGCATCCCTCCAATCATCACCATCTAACAACCATGCTCAAACTGTTCTCTCCTTCCCTGGAGTTCCCTATCATGGGCCCTACTCAGCTAATACATCTCAGTGAAGTCAACGTTTGTCAATCCATGGCTATCCTCAATCCTAGGTATTGTTATGAAAAGGAAAAACTCCACAACTCTTCTTACTTCATTCACGCCATGTCGTAGACCAATCACTACTTAGGCTATGTCGGTTTTCAATCTCATCTGAAGCAACCCATCCCCCCATGAATTCCCATATCCCACCACCTCACTGGAAGTCTACTACTCCCACTGTATTTTGTTGAAAACTCTTTGCATAACTCCAATAGAATCTGAGAGTCTCATTTCACAAAATGTACCATGATCACCAAGTCCTAATAGATGGTATTTGTCACTGCTACGAGGATACATGTCTCACTCAAACAACTCTGGTAATCCTCCCATGTCCTCCTGAGGGTATGAAACCACAATGAAAGATTCCTCGATAGTTACCTATAATATTGGAGGGTGACTAATGTGTTTTTCAACCCCAAGGTCATGACCCATATCCACTAAAGATATATGAAAACAGACCTATGAGTATCTGACTCCCTGATCCTCATTTGTTAACATCCTCGATGAATCTTGATTATCGAGGTATATGTTGCTCCCCGAGGCTCACCCATACACTCTTAGATCCTAGGTAACCTAAAATAAAGGGTTTTCTTGAGGCCTATATCCAGAGGTATTCCTGGAAGAAACTCTCTGAAGCTAGATTTCCTACTACCGTATGCCATTAAAGACCCATGCATATCGTTGCACACCATTTTTCCCCCTGTACCATATGCTATCCTCTATGCACTAATAAACCCAACACTCTATTGATGATGGTTGTATATGCATCCCATAGTGTGTCTGTTGAGACCCAAAATTGACATTCCCATTACCCTATTATACTCTTCACCTATACCTTTTTGGCCTACCTAGAGCTTGAGTGAATGACAAGAATGCTACCAATTGCCAATAATAAGGTCATAAGGTAAAGTATGGTTAATTCATGCATTTTGTGGTTTATTAAGTTAAGGAATTAAATATTTCATGTACTAATGCTCGATTTTCCATATGTGAATCCTTGACCTCTAGATTTCTATCATTCCTGTACCAGCTCAACTATCCAGTACCTATGCACCAAGATTGTTGTTGTCATAATCCGGTATGAAACGCATCCAGTACTAAATCTTACCTGTTGCGATCTGGTACCAACAACACACACTGTTATGATCAGGTACCAACGGCCATGCTTTGTCATGATCTGGTACCACTTTTTATGCTCTGTCATGATCTGGTACCATCTACCTGTTACGATCCGGTACTAATATGGAAGAGCCTAATGCACTAAGTTAAGTGCCAGATCTCACCTAAGTCAATTGGTGGACATCTATTTGCTATGATAAGAATAGTTTGTTGATTGCCTTATCCTCATACACTTTGTGTCATGAGGATGAAGCTAAAGACGTAACCAAATGATTAAACTTAACAACTGATTGATTTGCAAATCACTTCGCCTCCTTGTGTTTCATGATTCAAACTATTAAATAGTCATGGCAAGGATGGTAGAAGAGTAGGAGAGTTATCATATCACCAATATGTAAAGCAACGTATGATAGTACAGAACATATCCTGAGTGAAGATTAATGGAATGTCATTTTATCTCCATATTCTGATTATCTATGATTAAGAATGAGTTGAGTTGTTAAAGAGAGTTTTGATTTTATGTTTTGAAGTGTGAGTGAGAGTAATGTGTGTGTTAAAAGCAAGCTTCCTATATACTTCAGTAGCTGACCTGTTGAAGCGGAAAGGGAACACTGCCCAACAAAGGTCAGCCTCTTTGTAGATTAGCATTAGTATTTGTTTTCAGTAGTATAAACATTGAATCAGCTAAATCTTTGACTCTATTAGATGATAACAGTACAACTTAGATTAAGATTTTCATTCTATAATTACTTAGATATCTTTAATTGCTCTTTTTTTTGCATATGCCATGTTTCTGTTCTCATGAATTTGATTTCCTTGAGTGATCATAGATGTTGGCAGCAATAGTCAAAACTACCTGGATAAGAACTAGTGAAGTTCATTGTGAACCAGAGCAGAACCAACATATTGAATATTGAACTACCCATGCTATGTTGATTGATGTGTGATTTCCTTTCAGAAAGTATGGATT
>SNQJ01S0013197.1:53825-67582 GCA_010110895.2 Picea sitchensis | reverse complement strand
GAAAGTTCTTAGGTGATGGTAGCACTATATAAAGGGGTTCAAGCAATGTAATGAGATATGAAGAGAAATATTGTATTTGGAGCGGTAGCTCAATAGGAGGATGCCCCCTCGAAGAGGCAAGTGAACATGAGAGGATCCCTTCCATAAGAGGATCCATTGTATGGTGTTGCCCCACCTCAAGGGTTTGATATAATAAAGTTGAGTTTCTCTATATTGTTCTTCTATATCTGTTGTGGTTCTTTTGTATTCAGATTTGGGTTCTTAACAGCCCAATATCTCAGGGCACTAACTAAGGAGGATAGACCGTACCCTTAGCTGTGCTACCCGACTAACCAGGTACTAGAGAGTATCTTCCCGAGTGTTGTTCTCGGTGACACTATAGCAGTCAAGCAGCCGATCGATTTATCTAAATAGGGCTTCAGGTAATCTAGGTTGCTCCGTACACAGGTGTTGTCTGATGCACTACCACTCGAAGCGGTACCAACAGGGGTTACAAGGGTGGCCAATAGATATGCGCTTAAGTACCACTTGTATTTACTGCATGTATGAATCCCTCAACCACAGGTTTATGTGCGTAACAACAAATCTTTGTGGCTTAAATCACCGGAATACGTCTCTACCCTGAAAAAAAAATTAACCCACACTTTTTTCGAAGGAAAGTGCTTTGATACAACTTGTAATATACCATATATAAAATGTATGCAGAACAGAAATAAAATGCTAGTAATGGAAGAATAACAACAATATAACCATAACATTCACCACAATAACACTGAAATGATATAAGAATAACAACAGAAATAACACTTTGAATCTGAAAGCAATGTTCACAGGCCTCTTTGAGGGGGAAACCTCTAGTTGAGCAGAGCTCTATTACAATAATATCCAAGCTAGGGTTCTCATACCCTCGACTTCTATTTATACTAAAAAGAAGCATCTAGAGGAAGATCCTTGTAGAAGCGGAAGCTTCTATTAGGTATTTTTACATCCGCCTTATTCCAATTTATTGAAAGGCCTTATTAATATTGACCTTTATTACATCTGAATATATTGTTCTACCTATGTGCAGGTTAGGACCCTAACACCACCTCACAACTAGTTTTTTTGTTCTCAAGAAGAGGATGGGAGTCTCATGAGTTGGTTTGGGATTCTTCCTCATTTTATCACAAGTGATTTCCTAGTCTCAAGGGGAAGTTAAGGGTCTCATAGGTTGGTTGATATGATTTCTCACTTATGTCATTGAGTTGTTGTTATATCCTAAATTTGTGGACCTTGTATCCTTGAATTAGGGAGTTAATTAAACTATAAACTCCTTATGTAGGGTCTGGGTTTCATCCCTTTATGGATCCCCTTTAGGGAGTTTGGAGAGAGAGCTCAAGAGAGCTTGGAAGAAAGGAATTTAGTCCTTCTGGTGTCTGAATAAATGTCACTTATATGAGAGCCTTGAGTTCTCTTTATGTAAGAGAAATTTTCTTTGGGTTTCATTCCTTTATGGATCATGTGCCACATCTTTTGAGAAGGTTTCATTCCTTTATGGATCATGTGCCACATCTTGTGAGAAGGTTTCATCCCTTTCTATAGGAAGGAAAATAAATATATTCATATTCCAAGTGGATCCAGAGATGTAGGCAAATTCTAGTGAACTGCGTTAACATATGGGTGTCAAATTATATGTGTGAGTTTTGATTGCATTCTTTCTTGATTAAGTAGAGATTTAATTACACATATACACATAATTATGACAATTTTTTCTCGTGTTCATATGCAATGCTTAATTATTATTTTCTCACATTCACATGTGATTAGGCGTCAGTAAAAGGTCATCATCGTAGAATTTTTGTAGAGAAATATCTAATATAAATTCTAAGATCACTCCCTCAAGCATTGTGTTCTCATCAAGGGGGGGCATCAGGAAGTGTTCATCAACCCTTTCTCTAAAAAAATCTTATAATTATAGTGGATCCCAAGCAAGGATGAATCAATCCTTCCTTGATATTATTATTTGATTCAAGGAGGAGAGTGGGGTAGATTTCATCACCCCTTTATCATGCATAATATTATGGTATATAATATTATGGTATTGCAACATTAGAAGGAAGGGTGAGATAACCCTTCCTCAATCCTAACATTCATGTCAAGGATGATCTCAAGGAAGGGTAGTGCAACTTTTCCTCAACCATGGTATTTCATTTATGGGGTCAAATGAAAAGGTTATCCAATGATTTACTAAACATAGTACTCCCATCAAGGTGGAGAATCGAATCTATATAGTTAACATTTACACTAGAATACTATTATTTTCAAAGGGGTTCCCTTGAAAGGGTCAACCAAGTATTTCTCAGGAATAATATTATTGTGAAGGAGTATGGGGAATGGTAAGACAACCCTTACTAAAACACATATTCCCTTTTGGTATAGCCCAAAAAATAATTATTTGACCCCTCCTTAAGATTAATATTCTCATGGAATATTATCCCAAGGAAAGATTCACTAACCCTTCCTTAATCAAATTATTCACATCCAGGGGATCACAATAAAGTTTTAGTTTCCCCTCCCTAAAAAGTAACACTCTCATCAAGAAGTATCACAGGGAAGGGTTGGTTGATCCTTCCTAAAATATACTATTTTCTTCCCCATGGATCTTAGGAAATGGTTAGACAACCCTTATTCAAACATAGTATTCTCATTAAGGTGAATCACAAGGTTGGATTGGTTCATTGTTCCTTAAGAACAATAGTCTCTTATTTAGGGATGTCGAAGAAGGAATTGTGATACCGTCCTCAAAGATATATTATTATCAAGGAAGATCATGGGAAGGGTTATTTTACCCTTCCTCAAATAGTGTATTATCATCAGAGGGGATCTCATTGAAGAGGTGGTTATTCTTCGTATTCACATTGAGGAGGATCCTAGTGAAGGGCCATGTAACCCTTCCTTAATCATTTTATTGACATATAGTGTGAGACTAGGAAAGGTTGAATTGAACATTATTTAAACATAAAATTCTCATCAAGGAGTATCATGGTGAATAGTGGGTCATACCTTCCCTATGATCTAGTCTTACAAGAATACTAATATTGAGGAAGGTTCAATTGACCTTTCCTTATTTATACTATTCTTATCAAGGGGGAACATGATCAATATTTGACTAACCCATCCTCAAGCATGGAATTCTCATCAAAGGGGAGCCTTTGTAAATTTTGGCTGACCCTTCCTCAATCATATTATTCTCATCATGGGGGAGCCCTTGGAAGGGAGGACCAAAAATTCCTTAATTTTTGTGTTATTATCCAAAGCGATCCTAGGAAAGAGACATCCATCCTTTCCTCAAGAACAATATTTTTATTGAGAAGTAGAATAGGAAAGGATGATATCATCCTTTCTCATTTATAGTAGTATTATCATGGGGGATCCCCAACAAGGGACAACTGACCCTTCCTCAAGCTTAGTATTCACAATGATGGGAACCCATGCGAGAGTCATTTCATCCTTCCTCAATAATGTTAGTCACATAATGAAGAACCATTAGGTAAGATTGGATGACCCTTCTTCAAGAATAGTATTCTTCTCATAGGGGATCCCTTGGAAGTGTTGGCTGACTCTTCTTCAAGCTTCATATTAGTGTTTAGAATTATGCCAAAGCATAATTGGATGAAACTTCCTCAAGTATAGTATTTACCTCTATGGTGAATATAGGAAAGTGTTAGTTGACCATTCCTCAAGATTAGTGTTCCCATTGAGGTGTATCTTTCCAAAAGGTCAGCCAACCCTTCCTCAAATGTAGTATCCATGTCAAGGGGATCCCATGGGAGGTTCAATTGACCATTTCTTAAGCATATCATTTTTTTAAGTAGGGAGAACAATGAAAGGGTCAAGGCTTCGTCAAGAATACTATTCTTATAATGAATGAGGACTTAGAAGTGTTGGTTGAACCCTCTAAGGGGGAGGTATAAAAAGGGTTGTATGACACATCCTCAATTATAATAATAACCAAGGATAGTTTTAAGGATGAAAATTTATCTCAGAATGTAGAAACCTTGGAAAATCTTACCATTCCTTAATATGAAAACTATAAAAAGTTTGGCTAGTTTTTTCAAAACAATATTCAAATTTCTAAGGATTTTATATATTTTCTATAAAATTTGGGTTATTTTTAAAATAAATTAATTTTATTCTATAAAATTTGGGTGAACTAATTTTAAAAACATAAAAATTAATAAATCTCTTTTTCAAAAAAATACATGAAAAATTATCTTAATCAATATATAAACGATAAAATTTTCCTTGATAATAACTTCTCCTTTCCTAACAATGATGTTTTTGATATTTATTATATATCAACATCTAAGAAAACTGTGAGAGTGAAATTAGTTATCAACTATGCAAAGGTTTCATATTCATATCAATCGTATTACACTTTTGTGCATATTTTCAATTTTAACTTTGTGATAGTGAACAATAAGAATTGTTTTTACTTAGGGAGTGGAAATTTCTTAAAAAAAAATTATGTAATCATATCCATAAATATATTTTCGATTCATGAGTTCTTTGAAAGGGGTGAACTATATTCAACATGAATTCTCTCTTCAATGAGTGATAGGATATATAATCCTCTTTTTTTCTATGATGGCGAGAGAAATGGTGACATCCTCTTTATCTTATATTTTTATCATATAACATATGATAAAAATATTTTTTTCATAAGGGTTCTAAGAAAAAAAGTTAAACCCTCTTTAACATGGCATAATCCCCTCCCTCTCTCATGAGTGATGGTTTTTAAAATCTTGTCTCTTCTATGTGTGAGGGATTATATAGTGGAAAGAGAAGGGCCAAATCCTCTTTAATATTGTAGAATCCTCTCTAATCCACGAGGGGTGCTTTCTCGAATCATCTCTCTCCCATGAGTGATAGTTTATGTAATCCACTCTCCTGGTGAGTGATGATTTTTATGGTGGCAATAAAGAAAAACTATTTTTGAGGCCAATATTAATGGTCAAAATTATTTTTAATAATAATTTAAAATACATTGGAAGTATATTTTAGATATTATATAACATGGTAGACTGGTACAATGGTCATCAAAATCAAAACTTTGACAATGAAAATAATTTTTCCACCGAAAAACACTAAATACAACTCTTTCTTAATTGTTAACTCCACTATAAATGAAATATTAAATCATCCAAAAAAAAAAAAATTATTCACATTACCATATAACGTTGTACAAATTTCAAATATGACTGCATCCCAATAAAAATTCACATGTACATATAAATATATAATCAACTTTTATTGTATCAAAAGAAATAATTTAACTTTTACACATTGTGATCAACTTAATTTTCACATCTCAACGGCATTAAAAAAAACAACTCTCTTTATTTATTTAATTAATTAATTAATTAATTATATATATATATATATATATATATAATGCTACAATGAAGGAACACAATTCACACAATTCTCCCTTGATCAATTTACTTCACACACGGAAAATAACAACATTCCCATTAATGAGTTTGCAATATATCATAGTAATGGAAATGGAACCTTGCAAACATTCACCATTTATGTAGATGATGCCAATGTACCCGAATATGTTTTCAAGTATTATAAAAAGGATGTGGATACTCCTCTGGTTACTTTCAATAACTATGGGAATTGGTCTACTTTGAACGAGACAAATTAAATAATTATAGAAAGGGTTCCAAAAATATTGACATAAATATTGGCATAATACTTACTCGCTATGGACTGAATGCCTAATTCAGTAATATTTTTCCTATTCAAGTATTGTTAGACAATAGTATTGGAGAATATTTAAAACTTCAATATGGTGATTTCTATCATTCCTAACTAAGTCTTTGAAAAAAATGTAGTTCAAAAGTATATAAAATTCTATCAAAGATTTTTTCACGATTGTGCATCATTATATGTGAGA
This sequence comes from Picea sitchensis, assembly GCA_010110895.2. Lineage (NCBI taxonomy): Eukaryota > Viridiplantae > Streptophyta > Pinopsida > Pinales > Pinaceae > Picea > Picea sitchensis. The sequence continues at coordinate 61,638 of SNQJ01S0013197.1, read as the reverse complement.
AAAAGAAAACAAATCTTTAAAGAAGAAGATGAAGGGAGAGGAAAAATAATTGTTCAAGAGACTTATTTAGTATAAACTCTACCTATAAGCACATTAACAAGTTGATGTATCTTATCAATTAAGAATTTGATGCAATTCTTTGCAATATATGAAAAACCTATTGTATGCAACCCCATCCTTAATACCCCCTCCTTAAATGGGACATTTTGTATAGTGCATTTCTGTATATAAGCTCCCTTTAGAGAGACTTATTTAATATAAACTTTACCTATAAGCACATTAACAAGTTGATGTATCTTATCAATTAAGAATTTGATGCAATTCTTTGCAATATATGCAAAACCTATTGTATGCAACCCCATCCTTAATACCCCCTTCTTAAATGGGACATTTTGTATAGTGCATCTCTGTATATAAGCTCCCTTGAGAGGAGGGGATATTTGGGATGGGGTTGTATAGAGTAGCTATTGGATATATTGAAAAGATTTTCATCAAATAATTATCTACTAAGAGACATCATCTTGTTAAATCACTGATAAATAAAATTCATCTTTATAGAACCTAGATTAAAAAACTCTTTCAGTTGCAAGTATTTAAGGATAAATTCTTGGTCTAGTCTACTAAGCCAAATATCCCCATTTCTATTATGAACTAGCATTTTACATTTAGTTTGAAGATATTGATTTATCTATAAGCTGGAAATTAACCAATTTTGTGTCATATTCTTACAAATATATTTGAAATATATATTAGTGAAACCAAACTAGTGTTACTATAGAAACTAAAAAATATGCCTCACACATTGTTTGTTGTCACAGTTACCCCTCTTGAGTGGTGGATCAAAATAATTGACATGATCTCTCTTCAACCTCTCTTCTATGAGCTTTTTATTATTGATATCAGTAACTATATGTTGTTGAATGATTATTTTTCTCCGTCAAATGTAGAAGCTTACACCTACATTGTTTTGGTTGATATCTATATAACACATATGCTTAAGAAATTGTTATCTCAATACTAAAAGCAAGTAAGGACTTAGAAAATTGAAGAGCATACATAGTTCATAGTTACACATGAATATTATTTCTATTACTCATATTACACACAATATTATAGGTATATATAGTTGGAATCAGATCCAACTATCTCCAAACATAGAGATAGTTGTTGAGATAATCTCTCAACAACCTTCAACAAATCTCCAAGAGATTTAAACCAAATCAAAAGCAATTCTATTGTAAGCATTATTCCAACACCCTCCCATAATTCTTACAATACAAATGTTATATCATAATTACAATACTCAAATTTCAACATAGATATTTGTCTTGATATGGTCTTCATCAACACTCCTATCCACTCTGAAATCTTCCGCTATACGCTCTTTTTTCTCCACAAATTTGAGCTTCCCTTTCAACTCATTTAAGAGAACAATTATTCTCACCATCATTGACAATTTTTTAGAATTGATGCTCCCTTACTACCCCAAAGTATAACCTCGACATTGAATTATCCTATGGATACACTACCATCTGTGAAATTCCCCCGAAGAGAAAATTTCGATAGTTATATAGGACAGTGATCTAATTACCGGATATTTTTAGTAGTCAATCATACAACTGAACTTCTTAAACACACATACAATAATATATACAAGGATAACCGAATGACCTTAAAGAACCAAAGTACAACAAAATCTACCAGCATATAACATACAATAATCATATTCAAATCAATATTGTGTTCTCTTGGCACCGAAGAACATTGAGAACCACTAATTTGACTTACACTACTATGTTCATTGATTGGTTCTGCGATACAAAAGTTTACAAATGAAATTCTTACACATAAATTAATATAATTAATTAATTAATATAACTTCCCTTTTCGCTTTCGACGCATTCATACTCCTTCAATATGGTAAAAGGTGAATAGGAATATGGAATCTTCGAGTGATCCAAGAAAGTCATAGTTAATGAAACAGTTTATATCTTTGACATTCAAATCACGTGCTACAACATACGTAGCAGTTATGATAGGGCCTTTTCCAACTTTAAACTCACCCAACACCCAATTCCGTTCGACCTGGATTTTATCACCTTAGATATATAATATTGGCCAACCATCGATTCGAGCAGATCCTTCAAGATGGAAAACACAACACTGTGACTCCCTCTCTCACAGGACGACAAACAACTGATTTCACAACTCCAATGTTAGTTCTGCAAATGATGGCTTCTCAACATGATAGGATGCGATGTGCTTGCTCTCCAAACACACAAGCAACACCTCTCTTACACACAGGTAGCCCTCCTCTTACACACAATGAAATTAACACAAAAATCACTAGCAAACACACATCAATATATATGCGCTACACATGAACAATCAATCTGTGTGAATCAAGCAATATTCCCCTTCAAGCGACGGTGACTCTTATCCACTAGCGCGTGGTTCCTTTTTCCATATATAAATTCACTCACACAACAAACTAATCAAAAAATAAACAATCCACTCTCCTACTATATCTATGTATAAGAATTAATGCTCAAATCTATTTCACATCTTCCTAGCCATTCAATGAGGGATTTAATCCAGTAGAGGCTCTGATACCAACTTAGAACAACTTAGAATTTATTGAAGAACATAAATAGTTCATAGTTACATATGAATATTATTTATATTACTCATATTACACACAATATTACAGGTATATATAGTTGAAATCAAATCCAACTATCTCCAAACATATAGATAGTTGTTGAGAGAATCTCTCAACAACCTCCAACAAATCTTGAACAGATTCAAACCAAATCCAAACCAATTATATTGTAAGAATTATTCCAACATAAAGAAAATGTAACATAGTACTCATCCATTTTTTTTATAGAGTTAAATAAATTTTAGTAATTAGTAAATTTTACTAATATCTTCTATGTGACCATGTTTTATATGGTTAATCATATCTTCTAATTTGTTGTATTCAATTGCGTTTGAAAAACTCAATTATACTTTTAATATTTTATGGTATTTCCATCTAAATGAAAATTAATTAATGATAAAATTTATAAAAATTGATTTGGAACTCCATTAATAGAAATCTAATATTAATATATATATACATATATAGTTGTTATCTTTTAATGAGTTAAGTATTTTTTATTGGAATGATAGTGAGGTTTAGGAAAAACAAAATAATGGAAATTCAATTATTCGTATTGAGTTAATGTTTTGAATCATTCTATTTAATGGTATTGGTGATTGTAGAAATACAATTTTTTTTGGATGACTCCAAGGAATGTAATCTATGTGATGATTAATATATATATATATATAATTACAGATACTTATAATTATGAGGCTATGAAAGATAAGTATATTTTTAAATGATGTAGAATAAGAGTGATTGAAAATTAAGTGCAAAATTGGAATTTCTAAAGTACAAAATCCAATTCCAAATGTGTCAATATGAGACTCCAAAATTGCACAATGTGAATTAGATATTCAATATTTATGAAATTAAATATTTTAAAGTGAAAAAATATGGTCTCAAATGTATCTATATCCTATTCAAAAAGTATAGACTCAAAAAATTCATATATCAAATCCAATTTTGGAATTTTGGAATCCAATATTGACACATTCTGAGCTAGATTTTTTTCTTTAAAATTCCCAATTAATGATTTTGTCCTATCACTTAAATTAATGAAAGAAATCCTTTTAAATATAAAGTAATTGTCCCTTGGAATTATAAATATTAGTCCTTGTCCCTACACGAATGTAGAGACACAAATCAAATAATACTATTCAAATCCAATACAAATCATAATCATGTAATAATTAGACGAATATAATTAATCTCTTGACCGCATATTAGATTTAGGTATAGTGACTCACTCTTGGAACCTCACTCCTCCTCCTCACTATCCACGTTGTCTACTACTATATCAATATAATGAATCTCTCCCTTTCCCATGCACCTATGGCTTGGGACCTAAGGATCTCTATAGCTAAAGAAAAGCTTCTTCCTCATAAGCTCTTGCCTAGTCTCATCATACAACTTCTCCTTTCCCTTACATTCTCTCTGGAATGGATTCTTGTCTCGATACCTCTAAGACACAAATGGTTTGGAGAAATTTGTATTCTTTGGCACTGAGTCTGCCATATCTCAAGTGCGAAGGATGGCATCCTGCAAAGTGGGAGGTTCGTTTGCCTTCACCCATCCTCTCAAAGGCTCTATGAGTCATTTTGTGAATAGCATGATCATCCTGGGCTTCGATATATCTGTCACTGCCACAACTACCCATTGAAACTCTATGATGAATGCCTCAGCTATGCTAGTTTGTCTCAACTGGGCTAGATCCCTGAAGTGTATCTCAGGATCCTTCCTGTCAAACCTATCCATGAGCCTATCTGTAAACTCTCTATAGGAGGTGATGCGACTTTGAACCAATGTCACAAGTCCATGGTACCACCACTCATGTGCCTCACCCTCTAAGTGTAAGGTCGCAAAATTGATGGTCTCTATCTCGGTCATCTGGTTGAGCTTGTAATATGTGTCTAGCTTATGTACCCAAGTTGTGGCCGTGTATTTGGATGATCTGTCGAAAGAAGGGATAGTGAGTTTCCCAACTTTTCAAATGAAATTGAGGTTATTCCCTTTCTATTGTTGTGGTCCTCCCCTCTATGGCTCTCTAGGGCGGTTCCTGAGTCTGAGTCCATAGCACTCGACTAAGGTCATGTCCTGATGGAAGTTAAGACCCAATTTTGTGTACTCCCTCCTATACTCTGCAATGTCATTGGCATGAGTGGGTGGCCTCTGTGCTATCATTGGTGGTGCTGCTACCGGGGGTGCCCTATGGAAACTGGGAAACAAGGGTTTGGGAATCCTACTCGTAGAGTTGTATGTGCGAGAGAGTGATTGGGGTCAACTGCCTACTCCTGAGTTCCCCTATGTTGCATGCAGGGCTTGTGTATCTGGGGTGCCCACTCTAGCTAATCTATCAACCACCTGTGCCAAGGACTAAGACATGGTCCATTGACTAGCTTACATATCATTGATAAATTTCATGAAAGTTGCATCTGGATCTACAGGGACCTTGCCACTGCCCTCTGGTCACTCATATCTGTCTCCTAGCATCCTCTCTGCCTTGCCCTCAGCCTCATGCTCTGCCATTCTCTCTACTTCTCTGTGTGCCTCTTCCTCTTCATCTGAGCTAGGAGGAAAAGGGGGGAAATCAGGCCTATGCCTTCTTTCCTAATGCCTTTTGTAAGTGACATATTCGTCACCTACGTGTTCACGGCTCTCTGGGTCTTCTGCTACACTCATTGCCTTTAGTCACAGGCTGGCAGAACTAAAGCTCTTATACCACTATAATGTTCTTGACTTGGCTAGTCTAGGAAACGTTGCTAATGTGTGTGTAGGATCAAAGGTTTATAGCGTATAAATGATCATACAAATAATAAATGAGACAAAATAATGCAAAGTTTGTATTATGATATCTCTCTGGATTACAAAATGGTCGAATGCGTCTGAATAAACTGACAATACTCGACTAGATCAACAGACAAAGGATCTTAGCCAGAATACAAATAAGCAACTGCGGTTGAATAAAATAACAACACTCGGCTAGATCAAAAGACAAAAGGATCTTAGCGAGAATACAAATAAGCAACTAAAAGATAATACCTGGAATATGGGATCACTGCGGAATCAATGAAGAATGATGGAAGACCTGGATGATCTTCCTGGTGACTAGGGTGTATCTTTCAACATCAAAATCAACCAACTGATGTCTTCCTCTTGGAATGCACTGAACTATCTCTCCTAATATGCGCCTCTTCTCCTCAATGACAAGTCATAATCTGCATAATGATGAATTAGGTCATTGACCCTTCCTTTATATCTTTCCAAAACTCTAAATCATGCTGAAACCCTAATTCACTATTGACTTCCAAAACCCTAAATCATTGTTGAAACCCTAATTCATTGTTGACTTCTATTTTTAGCTCATAATGACTTAAAATCACTTTTAGCCCTTTTTAGCTCAATGTCACTTTCTGAATATAATACCTGTAACTGGAGTGACCTCTAGTAACCCTGTTAACCACTCGTTGGCCCTGGCTATAGTCTAACGGGGAGGTTTAGACCATTAAGCCTCCTCTCTGGAGCTCCTATTTGGAAAGGGACATTACAAAATGGGTCAATTGAGTCACACATGTCATAGGTATTCATCATCAAATTATAATATCCAATAACATCAAATAAACCTCAACAAGCTCATGGTTCGTACATTATTATCACATTATATAATAATAAATAAACATATCAACCAAAAAAAATTATAAGATAAATCCAATGAGAATGTATCCATCAACAATACCAGATTGTAGACACATCATGAATGCTCTCAAATAATAATAAAATCATGTAATAATAAATCTAGTCTAAAGAGGAGCATTATAGTTACTCTTGTTCAGTGTTTCTTCCATCAGAGACTCAGGACAATGTGTTCCTTGGCAACCGTGTGGCTGAACATGAAGGCTTGACCAACATGAAAATAACTAGCTTCCAAGATGGGGGGAAATCTCTGAGTACAAAGTTGGGATGTACATATTTCACTAATGAATGGAGTGTTATGTTAATATTAAGTATTTATTGTAACCAAAAGTTAAACATCACACGTAGTATTAGTTTTAAACATAGCTTAATGACTGGAATAATATTTATTATAATCAAACAGAAGTTAAAAATCACACATAATATTAGTATTAAACATATCTTAATGACTGGAATAGTACTAATATGATAGGTAATGACATTAGATCTTGCGATTTGGGTGTAGTTTACTGGTATGAAGATTAGATTGACCAGAGAATGTAGTGAGAAAAGTGGGGACCTCTTAGTTTTGGACTGATCAATGTGTGTCGGCCTTTCCTACCTTTCTCTCTGGTTCTAGGTAAACAAATGTTTTGGGAGAAATTACTCGGTAAACTGCTTCTTTGACTGGGACTGGATCAATTCGGGAAAATGCTACTATGGGTGGTGCTACTAGAGAATCAATTTGAACTCAAACTTAAACTACGCCTGGAACCGGATTTTCCTCTCTTACCTTTGCTCTAAGTACCTTCACCTTTTCATATGGAACCGGTTCCCCTGTAGATAGGGTAGGAACATAAGGGAAGGGGAAATCAAGCAGGGTATTTTCTTTAAATAGATAATAACCTCAAGTAACAATGGAGAGTTTTTATTCGAGAAAAGCGAAGGAAAAGAAAGTTGGTCAATGAAGGAAGAAATGCATAATTACATATATAATTCATGACTAGAAGAAAGTGATCAACCTTATGTGTCATCTGATCCTGCCTCTTTCCAACTTGTATATATATAATAAGTGCATCCAAAGCACCGGGCATTTCATCGCTAGACGTAGTTTATTCATTTTCAATAAAAATGACTAGCTATGAAGCTTAGAGAAATGCGATAATTGATGGGGGTGGAAGAGAAAGGGAACTGTACTCGACCAGGGATGTACGTAAACTCATAATCTATCAATTGAGTTCACAAGGATAATCACCCTGGTCCTCCAAAAAGTGCCTGGATTGGTTCCTTCCTCTGTCGTGCATGGGAAGCTCTTGAGGAGGGAGTTGTATGAATTGCTAAAACGAACAAAATGGAGGATCGAACCGTTATGATTACAAAGAAACATTGTTCCATTGGTTGGCGAGTCTAGTGGGGCTCGGGATATCTAAATCTAAGCAATAAAACAAAACATTTTGGTTCGATAAGAGGGTCCTTGCATATATCTATGATTAC